>OY731405.1:8451906-8492683 GCA_963425845.1 Sphenostylis stenocarpa | reverse complement strand
TGTTAAAAAATTATTGTTAAAAAAATATGGTTTAAACAATATAATTATATTTCAATTATAAATAATCCATATGCAGTTAACCTTGTTATCTAGGATTAACCAAACAGTCTAATGTCACTCACTCGTACCAACTAAATGCTCAATTATCACAATGGAAACAAAGATTTAAAAAATAATAATGCAACCTATCACCAATCCAACAATTTATTTTATTAGAAAATATTTTATTAATCTAAGATTTTTTTTAACATGTAACCTAATAAGCTTAGTCTATATAGAGAGAGGTTATTTTATATTTGGATTTTAAGCTCTTTTAAATTATGAATCTATATTTTTTTTTCTTAAATACTTTTTATTAAAAAAATAAATTCAAATATAAGAAAGTTTACAATATTCAATATACAATACTCAATCAATTGAGATAAACGAACTTAGTAAATCTGCTCTTACTTTTAATCGTTTAGTAAAAAAAACTATTATTGAAGGTAAAATATATAAAAACTATTATATAGAGAAATTTATGTAAAGGTTGTAATAATTGGCAAACTTCATAGAAACGTTCACCTTCAATTTAAAATCTGGCTGGGAAACTTCCAACACAAAATATAGTTGTGTTGTTGATTTTTCCTTCATCCTCTTAAAATGCTTCTATGACATGAAATTCTTCTCACAGAAATGAGGAATTGCTTTCAGAAAGCATTCAACAAGTACAATTTTTTAACAAACAAAACTAGTGAATTTGAATAAACGAGCAACATCTTAACTAATAAACTTTTACATTAAACTAGCATCAACTTGTCCAATAGAAAAGGAAATAAAGGAAGATAATTCAACTTTGAATATGTAAATCCTTTATGGGGTCAAAAAGAAGTTTTGCTTGATATTGAAGGAAGATGTGAGGAGTGATGAAATGGAAGAAAAGAACAACCATTTTTAAAGGTCACCTTTTCAAGTGTGGCTAAAGGTTGTTGACATAAGTTTGCTTTCTTTCCTTACTTTCGTAGCTAGTTTACTTTTACATTGGACGAGGAAGAACATATTGTTTCACTACTCCTCAATCAATTACAACATAAACATATACTTTCTCTTTCACTTTCGTTTTCCTTGTTAATTCTAGCATGTCTTATCGTTGTAATATGATCTAAATTTTCCTACATAATGCAATTCAATAAATGGAATATATTATTATATTATGTTCATAACTTATATATAAAAGTATTTTCTTACCCCATTATTGAACTTAAAAATTATTTATACATGAAAATAATTTTTTATTTCATCATAGTGTTTTATTTTAATTAAACAAAAAGATTTTTTTTTATATCAATTTTGAGTTGATGGTTTGACATTTAAACTTTTTTTTATTTGTCCACCGATTAACACATAATGACATTCTCTTGTTGGGAGAGGAGCTCTAGGTACTCCATCAACATTCAATGGGTTTACATGTTCTAAGTTTTAGAGTTAATTTTCTCAAGATTATAAATCTATTGTCAACTTTCTTTGCCTATATTTTTCTATTGACTAAAGGGTATTCACCTTATATACCTAATGTGGTTATGAGTTGATGTGAAAGACACTTGATTCTTGATCCTTTAAATTTTCAAAAGTTGTTTAGTGCACTAGACACCGCGTCATGTGTGATACTTTTATAATCATTGAACCCTACCTTTAATTAAGCCTATTAAATAAAAAGATAACTCAATCCAAAACCTTGTTGACATTTCTAAACTCTTTAATGTTGTCGTCAATTACCATGTCTTTATTTAAGAATTTTCACCCAATTTTCTTGCATAGTACACGCTCAAAGCATTCAGATGAGCTTCCTGCATCCCTTAAAATCTAACTTGTATGTTATAACTTTTTCCCTTTTCACCCTTCAAAGTTCTCATTCAAATATTTGTTATTATCATAAGATTCACATTGATGACTACTTTGCTCGAGCTTATGGCTTGGATTTTTGCAACAAACGCCACTAAGACTTATTCATTAGGGCCTTGCCTTCGTCCTAACATTGGGTATAGGCCACGTCCTTTAACACATCTATTTTTTAGGTTACACATTGGTTAGTGAATTTCAACTTTTAAAACCACCATCCCATCTTAATAAATTAACACTTGTGGGATATAGGTTAGTATGTAGTTGACCAATATAACCTGGCTGACCAATATAACCTGGCTTCTGATTCATCCTGAAATGCCCCACTTTGGAGCTTTCAATTCTGTGGCATGACTCAATAGAATGATTGTGCCACCCTATCTATTTAAACATTAAGAGTAGGTCGAAAGTGTTGTGCCCATAATACCTGTAATCGTTGGTTTTAATCAATAAAATTCACTTATAGGCTCTAATCATCTTGAGGAAAACTTTGAAGGAAATCATCTACTAGACGATTCAATTAGTCTTTCACCCTTATACCCTAGTCAGATGAATAATTTGTGCCTAAGTACAACTTTGGGCCTCACCAGAGTTTCCTTTAGCTTTGCCTTACTTAGACATAGTTCACCATCTTTCAGATCTTGAAAGATATGGTCTCACATGAGCCCTTGAAAAAAGATTAAGGTTGGTTAGTGGTGCAACCCACAAGAGGGTCTTGCTAATCTGTCTACTTTCTTGTGGTTTATGAGTTTACTCGCCTATTGACTTGCACATATAACAGACTTCTTGGTCTATATTTCAAGACAAACCAAAGAGAACCTGTAAAATTTTTACAATGTATTAAATTATAATATTTTTAAATAATTTAAATAGTTTATATATAAAAAAACTAATTATTAATATATATATATATATATATATATCTTATTTAAATTATTATAATAAATAAATAAATATCTATTAAAAATAAATTATTATTTATTACTATTATTGTTATTATTCATTAAAAAAAGAATGATAATAATAAAAATTATTTAATATATATTTGTTATTGGTAATATATATATATATATATATATATAAATTATTATTTAAATTATCAAAAGAAAAAAATATTTATTAATTAAAAAATTTAATAAATATATATATCTCCACCTCAAGCAATGAGATAGCTCCACCACCTTCACTTCCACAACTTTGTCTTCCTCCTCACCCCGCGTCAGCCTTTCCTTCATCGAGTCTCCCTCAAAAAGATAAAGCCAAAATTTATGCACTTAACTCGTTGATCTAACGTGGAGTTAGCCTCCAAGACTTCATTCAAAGAGTTGGACGTCTCGACCAACTCCCCTTTTAGGCGAGCAAGGTCCTAGCCATCGTCGCTTTTAATAACATTGGCATCGAGCCATTTTCCTAGAATGAGGGCACATGTTTGCAGCTCAATGAAGACTTGAAGCATTTCCGAATGATTGGTGGTTGTGTAAAGCTCTTTTTCAATAATCAATATATCAACGATCACTTTAGAACCAATATGATGATTGAAGCCCAAGAAACGATTGGAAGCGTATGTGGCCAAGTTGGGGCTCGAGATGTACGTTTCTTTTCAGAGAAGGGCGGGGAGAGTCGCTGTAGTGACTACGATTTTCCTTATCTTTTCTTTTATGCTTCTTTCATGCATCTGAGGGAGGAATCAAGTCAATAGTGGGCAGAGGAGGAGGAATCACGACTGTTACCTCCTTGCCTTTGTCAGAGGTGCTACCGACCTGCTAACGATATACTTACAGAAGAAGTTCTTATTGGAAGGCATCTCGAAGATCATGAAATCTGCAAAACATGCACATTCAACAAAAGGTCAAACAGACTAATGACAATTGTTTAAAACAAAATAATGCATACCATTAAAGGCGACAAGATGATGAAGCGACAGGTAAATACCGAGGAGTCTTTAGGTAGACAGTCAGCGGGGTAGTTGGTATAAAATTCCTAACAGTCTGATGTCTTCCAGAGACATCTCAGAGTGTGGCCAACCTTTGAAGCACAGAGGGTTATAAGTTCAGTAAAGGGAAAACTTAGGCTGGTCACCATAAAAAAAGTATTATCGATCTGGGGGTTGGTTGACTACCTTGAAAAAACTACCTTTGAAGTTTTTGTAGGATGAAGTATAGGGCAAAAAAAGTGTCGAGGTCGGATTGCCAATAAAAAATAACCAACCCACCGGAGAGGTCGGTCGGGTGCTAAAGCGTGAGAGGAAAACTTTGGGTGTTGGCGGCAAGCGCAAAGCTTCACAGAGTACACGAAACACTTACAAAGCAGTCCAACTATTTGGATGCAGTTGGGTCGGCACAACATTCAACGATTTAAGAACACCTTGCGATAAAGTTCTCAAAGGGAAGACGAACATGGATATTCGAGAATAGGCAGAAATACATGTAGAAATATTCCACAGCACCCAGGGCATGACAAACATTATCCATGGCCTCACAACGATGAAGCAAAACCATGGTGTCTGGAGTGCAATCCGACAATATGTCTTGGTACTCGATGAATGATTTTAACAAGCTCGACCACTGATATTTCGAGTAATAGCTATGAACACGGTGGTCCACCCATATTAATGGGGACATGACCATGAGCAAAGACAATGATCCACTTAAAGGACTTGGAGGACCTATGATAAAGGCTAGAGCAAGAGAAACAAAAGAAACTCTTCAACAAGTGTTGTCAATATTATTTGAATACAAGCCCACATTTCAAGGTAAAAACCCAAAGTTGTGAATTGCATCATGACCCAAATGGAAGAAGACTAATATATCACTTTGTTGCAGTCTTTAAGTTTGTTTAAATAATGGTCCAATTCTTTGTAAAATTGGTTGACCAAATTATGTTTTGGGTTAATCAATTAATGAACTTTAGTTTGATTTTGTTTCAAGTTATAATAAGGGTCCAATTGGAAACTTAGGCATCAGCCTTTGGAAGACCAAAAGGGTGCATAGCCGATTAACTTTTGGTTGCCACAATTTCAGATTACAATCAATCATTAAGTAGTTTTTAATTCCTAGGTTAATGGATCATTACTAGCATTTATTTGTCTCCATTAAGTAATTTTCGGCTCCTAGGTTAATGGATCATTATTAGCATTTTTTCCTTTATTGAATCTTTGTAACTCTGATAGAAAAACTTCTATATAAACTAAACCATTTTTATCAAAAATATAAGTTGAGTTTTATTTAGAAATATTAGAGTTTAGCTATATTATCTTAGTGAGAGTGATTCTCTTAAATTCTTGAGTGATTCAAGAACCCTTGGCTGTATCAAATGACTTTCACATCCTTTGTGAGTTGTCTCTCTTGGGAAGAATGATTCTTTCCTTCGACCTTTCACATTCACCTCTTGTATTTTCTTCATCAGAAAAAAAAAAACTCAATTTTTCCCTGATTTATTTCATGGTCATAACTTTCGTTCTACTTGTCTAAATTGAGTGTTTTTTAAGCCTAAATTAAAATTAAGAACGAGAACTTTTACCTCATTTTTTAATCACCTCAATCGGAGTTTAATAGCTTGAGATATCTACTTTTCTAAAATTCTGTCAAATCTTGAAACTTTCACCACTTTCTAATTCACCTTCTCATTAATATCCTAAATTTCTTACAAGGTTATAACCCTAAAGATCCTAAGTCAGCCCTTGTGCAAATGACATTCATATCATTTAGTATTCAAAGCTATGGTTTAAGGGTTTAAACGTCAAATTGGTAACATCTTTCTTTCATTCTTTTTTTTTTACCAAGTGATTATTATCTTATTTTGTTATATTATTTGTGATTGTGTTGAATCATTGCAAAAAAAAAAAATTAGGCCCTTGTGAAAATAAATAAAAAATAAAAATAAAGTTACAACATTTTATAATTTGGGTCTGAATGATTCATGCTTTTGAACAATTTAATATAAAGTAATATATTGGTGATCTTGAAAGATTGTTGCTAATTTTCTTGTTTACCAATTTTTATTTTATCCCTTTGTTTTTGTGATTTGTTAGCCTTTCTTTTCTACCTAGCCTTACTGTGCACACATATTGGAGGATTGTTCTTTGTTGTGGCCATAATCTCTTGAATTGCCTAAGAATCAAAGGAGAATTTGAGTGGTAAAAGATAAAAGTGTTTTCATTAGAGGAAAAGACATAACTGTGTGATACACTTGAGTGTGGTGATGTTACAATATTTTTTTTATTGTTGCTTTTGATCTATTTGTTGTGATGGAAGAGGAGAAAAATTATAATCAAGGAGCGAGATATTAGTTCATTCCAAATGAGGGGATTGATACAACATTTAGAAGGATTAATGATATTACATAACAATGAGCTCCATAAAAGATTGAACTAGTTGGAGAATAGAAATCCCGAAGATGAAAAAGAAAGGAGAAATAAGAGAAGGAATGATGGAGTAGTAAGACCAAGTAGGCTTGAAGGAGTCAAGCTTAACATTCCCTTATTCAAATGAAAAAGTGATTCGGAGGCATACTTAGAGTGGGAGATGAAAATAGAGCATGTTTTCTCATACAACAATTATGAGAAGACCGAAAAGGCAAGACTTGTAGTCACAAAATTTTTTGACTATGCTCTTGTTTGGTGGAACAAGCTACAAAAGGAGAGAGGTAGAAATAAAGAGCCAATAGTTGATATATGAACTGAGATGAAAATGATCATGAGGAAGCGGTATGTGTCGACTAGTTACTCAAGGGAC
Source organism: Sphenostylis stenocarpa (assembly GCA_963425845.1). Lineage (NCBI taxonomy): Eukaryota > Viridiplantae > Streptophyta > Magnoliopsida > Fabales > Fabaceae > Sphenostylis > Sphenostylis stenocarpa. The sequence continues at coordinate 8,486,072 of OY731405.1, read as the reverse complement.
TTGAAATTCAAACTCTAAAAACTTACTCTAAGCAACAAGGGGTTTGAGGAGTATTTCAAGGAAATGGACATTCTCATGATTCAAGCAAAAATTGAAGAAGATGAAGAGGTAATTATGACCCAATTTATTGGTGCTTTGAATATTGATATACGTGATATTATTGAGTTGCAAGAGTTTGTTGATATGGAAGATTTGTTTCATAAAGCAATTCGAGTGGAGAAACAACTCCAAAGAAAAGGAGTGGCCACTAAGAGTTCTACCAACTTTGAATCTTCAAGTTGGAAGGACAGACGCAAGAAAGATGGGGATGCTACTTCTAGTAGTTCCACACTTATTTTTTCAAAGACTCCTTTAAAGTCCCAAAAATAACCCTTTAAAAAATTGGAGATGTGAAGTGTTTCAAGTGTCAAAGCCTAGGACACTATACTTAGGTGTGCCTTAACATAAGGTCCATGGTTCTTAGAGAAAGAGAATATATAAGTGAATATGAGGTTAAAGAGGTAGAGGAGAGTGAAAACATTAAGGAGGAGGAGACTCCAAAGGAAGATTTATTGATGATTAGGCGATTACTTGGTAACCAATTGAAGCCTACGAAGAAAGCCTAAGAAAAAACATCTTCCATACTAGATGTTTAATCAATGACAAGGTGTGCATGAAGATCATAGATGGAGGTAGTTGCACCAATATGACTAGTGCTAGATTAATGTCACAACTAAATTTAGCTACTAAACCACATCCTAGGCCTTATAAAATTCAATGACTTAGTAAGGATGAAGAGGTGCAAGTGAGATAGCAAGTTGAAGTGGATATTTCCATTGGAAAATACAATAATAAGGTGATTTGTGATGTTGTTCCTATGGAGGTCGACCACTTACTTTTGGGGAGACCGTGACAATTTGATAAAAGAGTTAATCATAACGGGTTCACCAACAAGATCTCTTTCATACACCAAGACAAGAAGATTGTGCTCAAACCTTTGAGTCCACAAGAAGTGCGTGAGGATAAAAAGAAAATGAGAGAAAAACTTCTTCAAGAGAAGAGAGAAAAAGAAAGCCTCGAGTGAAACACTTTAAAGGAAAAAGAGTGAAATACTTGAAGTGAGGGAGAGTTATTTAACTACAAAAAGTGAGTATAATGTTAGTTTCACATTCAATGTGTTTGACTTATCTCTTTTTGATGTAGATAGTGAATCCGATTTGAGGACAAATCCTTCTCAAGAGGGAGAGAATGATGGGGACATGACCATGAGCAAGAACAATGATTCACTTGAAGGACTTGAATGACCTATGACAAATGTTAGACTAAGAGAAATAAAGGAAGTTCTTCAACAAGTGTTGTCCATATTATTTGAATACAATCCCACATTTCAAGATGAAAAGACCAAAGATGTGAATTGTATTATGACCTAAATGGAAGAAGATTAATACGTCACTTTGTTTTAGTCTTTAAGTTTGTTTAAATAATGACTCAATCCTTTGTAAAATTGGTTGACCAAATTATGTTTTGGGTTAATCAATTAATAGACTTTAATTTGATTTTGTTTCAAGTTGTAATAAGGGCCCAATTGGAAACTTAGACATCAACCTTTAGAAGACCAAGATGATGCATATCTGATTAACTTTTGGTTGTCACAATTTCGAGTCATAATCAACCATTAAGTAGTTTTCAATTCTTAGGTTAATGAATCATTATTAACATTTATTTGCCTCAATTAAATAGTTTCAATTCCCAAGTTAATGGATTATTATTAACATTTTTCCCTTTATTGAGTCTTTGTAACTCGATGACAAAAACTTCTATATAATCTGAACCATTTTTATCAAAAATACAAGTTGAATTTTATTCAGAAGTATTAGAGTTTGACTCTTTTATCTTGGTGAGAGTGATTCTCCTAAATTTATAAGTGATTCAAGAATCCTTGGCTGTATCAAAGGACTTTCACATCCTTTGTGAATTGCCTCCCTTGGGAAGAGTGATTCTTTCCTTCGACCTTTCACATTCACCTCTTGTCCTTTCTTCATCATAAAAAAAAAACTCAATTCTGTCCGCATTTATTTCGTGGTCATAACTTTCGTTCTACTTTTCCAAATTGAATGTTTTTTAAGCCTAAATTGAAATTCAAAACGAGAAATTTCACCTTTTTTTTATAATCACCTCAATCGGAATTTTATAGCTTGAAATATCGATGTTTCTAAAATTTCGCCCAACCCTAAAACTTTCATCAATTTTTAATCCACCTTCTCGCTAATTTCGTAAATGTCCTACAAGGTTCTAACCTTAAAGATCCTAAGTTAGCTATTGTGCAAATGATATTCATATCACATACATAGCCATCACGTTCCGACAAGTCATCGGTAGCCCTATCAGCATCAGTGCCCTCTATAACATTACCAAGAGGAGAGCGATCCTCGACGACGACCACTTCATCAGTAGTTGTGAGCGACGAGTTGGAGGAGATATTGTCTAAGCTATCTTCTTTCATACGGTCAGTCGACACATTTCCTACTCTCGTCGACGAGCCATTCAATGATTTCTTAGAAGCAGAAGAAGAGGAAAAGAATGAGTAAGTCATAACTCCCTCAAGAAAAGAGACCAAGCACCAGCAGGAGGTTGGAAAAAACGGAGAAAAAGGGAGGAATAAGTAGGCGAAACGATGTAGCGCAAGGAGGTAAAATGTAAAACTACCTCCACACATCCCATTATACAAGCAAGGGCATGTCAACCGAGGCCCATCCAACCCCAGTTATGCGATCTTGTCCGAATCAACAATTCAAATTTGGCGAGCACGTCTTGGAGCAAAAACTTTTGAATTTTCCCATCTTTTTCGTTTTTCCCTCAGTCGTGTTTTTTCCTCGATAACTAGATATATTCTAGACGACACACCGAGATGGGATGACCGACATATGAAAGATATCCCCCGTCCTCAACTCTATAACCAAATACATCTCGGACAACGCATCAAGATGCGTTGGTTAGCATATAAAAGATACGTTCATCGCCTCCACGTCAACAACTGAATGCTAACTGAGCAGGTCATGACACACTTGCATCGTCTCTGCTTGAGCATGAGGGGCATGTGTACTGTATCAGTAGTTCTCAACATAGTCCCACATTTGAGAGTCTGAAGTTATACCATCCAGCTGTAAAGTACATAAGTGTTACCAAACATAAGGTAAAAGGCCCCTCTAGACACATAAGATAGTTATTTACTAAATATATCATGTCTTTACTAACTTGAGCGTCATACTGTTTTTCTTGTAGGTTCTCCCATCCTTCATACGACGCTGAGAACTGAGACTGAGAAGACCAAGAAAAAAAGAAAAAAAAAAAGAATTGTGTGAGAAAATAGTGAACCTAGTTTGTATTCAGTCTTGCAAGAACACATATTGAAAAAAAGTAAAAGAAAAATATAGTGTTATAAGATTGGAAAATGGTAAAAAGATAAGATGCTTGAAGAAAAAACAAAAGAAAAAGAAACATGTCTAATATAAACTTTGATAACGTATTTAGTGATACTTGAAAGTAATTTTAAACAATTTTAAGTATAATTTTTCATATAATTTTTTAAGGTGTTATTTTAATAATTGAAAATAAATAATTTATAAAAATATTGTTAACGACAAAATTTTTTAACACTAAAGATATGTAAAAACATTCCATTTAAAAGGGTGAATTTACATTTTTTTTTTGTTTACTTAATCAGATGTTAGGTGAATAATTTAAAAAAAAGTTAATTGTTCATTTAAATTAGAGCTTTTACTTTTAATCACGTTTAGGAAAAAAAAGTAAGTAACTTTTAGGGACTATATACACTTTCATGTATACTCAGCCCAAATATTTCCCATTAGAATTTGTATGTAACAATTAATTCAAGTATATCACACATTACTTAAGTTTATAAAAAATAGGTTTAAAGTTACAATTTAGCCCTTTAACTTGTTTATATATTAACTTAAAAAGGTTGATTTAATCTTTTAAATTTTAAAACAAATTATTTTGGTCATTTCCTTCATAATGTTGACAGAAAATTTAGAAAAAAATTATCTCTCAATTAAGTGTATGATGAGTTGTTATTAATTTTTATGTTGACATTATTTTGTTTTAAAAATAACAAAATTGTTATGATTTGTTAGGTTAAAAGGAACTTCTTTACTTAATTCACAAATTGAAGTTCATGTTATTAATTTTTTCCAAATCTAACAAATTAGGTTTTAATATTAGTTTGTCTATCTACAAAGGAATAAGAGTAGAATTAGCCTAGAAAAATACGAAGGTACAAAGTAACCCATTGTACAAGTTATTCCGATTAAATCAAACTAAGAACGGCTCGCTAGACACTGCATTCGCTGCATAAATTTCCACACGGCCTAAGACGAGCAATCTCTGATAATCACCGTTCGTTCCATTTGTAAGGCCTTATTGTGAGTACCGTCATCTTACTTTTTTTTTTTTTCCTTTTTCTATTTCTCTCTTGTCAGTTTCCAAAACCCTAGTTTTTCAGAACATCGTCCTTCTTTTTGTTGAATTAGGTAGGAGCAGTTATTTCATGTTCTGCTGAATTGCTTTTGCAGAGTCCATTCGCATTTGGAATATGTCTCCGTCGTTGGATCTTCCTGCCAAGGGTGGCTTCAGTTTTGATCTATGCCGAAGAAACGCAATGCTTGAAAACAAGGGTCTCAAGGCCCCAACCTTCTTGAAAACTGGGACCACTATTGTCGGTTTAGTTTTTCAGGTTTGGAATTCTCACTCGTACTACTGTTATGGTTTACTTGTTCTTATGAAGGGTTTGTGTTCACTATTTTTGTGAGTTGGTAACTGAGATTGCGAGTGGTTTCCCATAGAATCGTGTATCCAGACGCAGGATGTGAAGTCATTGTTCGGCTTGGGAAAGGTGTATGAATTAAATAATTTGTTCTGGTTGTCTGGGTGGTTTCCTTGTGCGGGTGAACGAAGTTCAGCTTACGTTTGGTTGAATTGGGTGTTAACGGTTGGGAGGATTTGCTCAGGTTTTGTGGTCTTGAATGTTCAAATTTTTTTATGTTTGGGCAATAGTATAGTTCTGGAATTATGCAGTGTTTTATAGGGAGAGAATATGGTAAACCTAGACTGGTTCAGGATATCTTGATTTATGTTTCGGAAATCTTCTATCAAGTAGGACTACTATTCCTATCTCTTTTCTCCAAGTAACTTGATTATTGATGCTAAAAATATCTTATATAGTAAAATGTTTAATTTAGTTCTTGAATGTATGGATGATTTTCATTGGTCGGATTGGGTGGCATTTAGAAACAGTTGGCAATAAGTAATGTCATAAAGCTCCTGCATTGATATACAAAAGTTGTAATATATATAAGTGGCTTCTTTAAGAACAGCTAATCGTATTGAACTTAGTGGTGCATATTGGGTGGATTGGTTGAGCTTTTACTTGTCTACTTTTTCCAACTAACTAGGATACAATCAATGAGGCTGTGCTTTTAATTGGTACGGATCTGTCTAAATAGTACATACTACTTTCTTGTGTATCGATTCACTAACTAGGAATTGTACCATTTGATATTTGTGCTTTTAGTGATTGTTCATGACAGTATCATTTAGTCCTAACAATGTTTTGTGACTTCGTATGTTGATTGCATATTTATATTTTAATGTCTCAGGATGGTGTCATTCTTGGAGCTGATACTAGGGCAACTGAAGGACCTATAGTGGCTGATAAAAACTGTGAAAAAATTCATTATATGGCACCCAACATATATTGCTGTGGAGCAGGCACTGCTGCTGATACAGAGGCTGTAACAGGTATTTGTATTAAATACATCTTTCTTGCACATTTTTGGTTATGCCTTATGGATAGTTGCATAAGGATCATCTCTAGCTTTTGCTCAATATTGTTAATATCGTAGATATTGGAAATGAGAAGTTTGTTATTTACTGTAGACATGGTTAGCTCACAGCTGCAGCTACATCGTTATCATACTGGTCGAGAATCACGAGTTGTTACGGCACTGACCCTTCTTAAGAAACACCTATTCAAGTTGAGTTTCAGAACTTGCACATCAAGTGAGTTTTTTCTTTCTCTTTGTATCAACCACTGGATCTGACTTTTTTAAACTATTGTGCAGTTATCAAGGTCATGTCTCAGCTGCTTTAGTGCTTGGTGGGGTTGATATCACTGGACCTCATTTGCATACAGTTAGTTCATTGTTTAAAACTTTTCTGTTATACTGAAATTTCCTTGTTTTAAATGCCTATAGTTCAATTTCTCATTACCTTTGATAACTTGTTTTGCAGATTTATCCACATGGGTCAACTGACACCCTTCCATTTGCTACAATGGGATCAGGTTCGCTTGCTGCAATGTCTGTATTTGAGTCTAAGTACAAGGAAAGTTTGAATGTAAGTAAGCATATTAAGGCACAAACATGTTATAGTATTTTGAGGAAAGACATCGTCTGTTACAGGAGTGCATTTGGTACATTTGTTAGGGTAAATGTGAAGAGAGGCCTACTATGACGGTGCCATAGATCACAATGACATGTTTTTATGTCAGAGTTTTGGCCTTCTTCCATTAATAACAATGATTTGATTATAATCTGTCGAGAACTGCTCAATCTATAATCATTTCAATGGAATGATTATATGAAGCAAATATGTCAATTTCAAATCTAAATGTAAAATTGTGCATTATTTATGTTATAATTGATACTGGTGGTGATGTTGTGGAGATGCTGAAATTTGATATAAACATTTTGATGTGGTGTAGCGGGATGAAGGCATAAAGCTAGTTGTTGAGGCCATTTGTGCTGGTATTTTTAATGACTTGGGAAGTGGAAGTAATGTTGATGTTTGTGTGATAACTAAGGTAAGTGCCTTCATGCCCAATTCTACGGTTTTTCCTCCGAGGAGAGCCATCTAACTTAAATTTCTGCACAATTTATTCACTAATGCTTCACAGGGACACAAGGAATATCTCAGGAACCACCTTCTACCAAATCCCCGTACCTATGTAAATCCAAGAGGCTTTGAGTTCCCCAAAAAGATAGGTTGGTTGCAAACTTCGACCATTTTATTATACGTGATACTGCAATAACTCTATGGTTTTGCATAGTATTGTGTAGTGTAGCATGACATTTTTGTCTCAGAAATTATGATGATCTTGACATTTGGTGTTGTAAAGTATTCAAACTTAGATAATAGCTGAAGTTAACAACTAAGTCCCTTAATTTATTGTAGTAATGTGCATTTTGCCTCCTTATAATTCCAAGTTATATGAGTTAACATTGTGTAAATAATTGGCACTTGACACTTTGACAGAGGTGCGAATGAGTGTAAGGTACCTACTAGCTTGGGCGACTGTTGGGATGAAATGGTGACAGTCCTAAAGCCATATGTGGAGAGCAGGGGAAAAAATTAATATAAACATTTATTGTGTAACAAGCCGAACGTGTACGCGTTAGGAAAATAGCAGAAATGGAATCAGTTAGAATTCCTGCTGAGGGGTTGAGAAGATAATAAAACATTGAATGGCCTATCTTTTCTGTGTACTGCATATCCTGCTTCCTTTTTTCTTCTGGCAGATTAAAAAATAAGGAGTATATTCCTTTAGTGTACTAAATATAAATTCTTCATTGCAGAGGTCCTCTTAACAAAGATTACCCCATTGAAGGAGAAGGTTGAAGTGATTGAAGGGGATGCCATGGAAGAGTAACCGCCTTCCCAAAAAATAGTTGGTGGATGAGTAAGAAAACTTGATTAGTCAATGACTGTGATATTTAATTATTGTACTTTCAGAACTTTGGCTTTTATTACCATTAGATTGTTGCAAGTTATTTTCTCAAATCTCTTCAGTTGGTTGGATTTTGGCTAGAAAATGGCTATTAACAAAACTCCAATACAAACAAATAAGCACCGATTAGTTTATACAATTTGAATGATGAAAGATTTTACTTGTTTTGTTTTTTATTCATCAAGCCTTTTAATATGCAAATCGATGTCTAACGAGATTAACTTTGTTAGTAAACTGACAACAAATCAAATTGTTTAAATGGAAACTTTTGGGAATAACTGTTTCTTAAGGACAAAATTGTATATCTCTTGATCTTGGCTATCAAATGAATTCCATTCAATCTTCTTGCAAACGTAGTTATTTAATTAATTTCCAGTGCTGTCATCCTCGTTAAATTCATGTAAGATAATTGTGTTGAAGAGACCAATTAAGCGGGCTATGCTTGTATTGGATTGGATGAAATGATTGACATTCGCCATGTCTTTGGGTAGGGGAGTGATACAGTTACTATTTTTGAGAATAATTTGGTGTGAATAACATAGTAGCACAGGCATCATTCATCTTATCTACAGTTCATTTGGCTACCACATCGCCATTGATATTATGATAAACTTTTAGTAAGGTTGGTAGCTTTCGTCTATACTTTGGATTGTGAAAGAAAAGTATATTAAATTCTGTCAATAATTAATTTTGATATTTTATTATTATAAACTAAATTCCTATACTAATTAATATATCAAATTAAATTTAATAGGTTAGTTTGTCCATGACATAAAGAAGGGTGGCTCCACTCTATCTAAATACTTTAATATATATATTTTCCACACGAAAACCAAAATAATAGTAATTTCACAAAATAATTTGTGCATGATACAAGTGATAATAATAGTAATTTTATCATTTAAATTAATGCCATCTTTTAAATTATTCAGTTGAAACATAATAATAATAATAATAATAATAATAATAATAATAATAATAATAATTGAAAATGATTATATATAACAGTTTTGTTATACTAAAATATGTAAATGAGAATTAACATTTATTTGTATGTATAAAATGTTTGATATATGATAAATAGAAAGAGTAAAATCATATAATTTTAAAAAATAAAAATATTAAAAATTTACGAATAAAAATCATAAAAATTTAATGTTTTGTTATTATTCTAATTTTACGTTAAAGATGCAAGTAATTAACTGTGATGTTTTTGTTAATAATAAAGGGTCCATTAGAGAAGAAATAATTTTCTTAATAAAATAAATATAAAAATTATTTTATTAATTTTATATATTTTATTTTTCACTCATATATATAATAAAAAATAGAAGATATTATTTTAAAATTCTTTTTTTTTCAAAATAAATATACGATAATTACTCAATTTTAATGAATTTATTTATTATTTTTTTAAATGATAACTTTCATTCCTTTTTAGATTTTTTAAACGAACAATTATATACTTTTTATTTCATTTTTTCACATTTTTTTAATAACCGAACATAGGCTAAATGTTAAGTTATAATGTATAAATCAAAATTGCATGGGAAATAAATTTGTGAAAAGAAAAAAATGAGGCACGTCTAATGGATAGCAGAAGAAAAGAAACCAACTATTATAAGAGAGATTAAGAGTAAATGGGTCAAAACTTGTGTTTTGAATTTATTAATAATAATCTCCATGATTAAATTGTATCAATGCTAATTTATAAATATTTTCAATCTTCATACTATTATTTTATTTGAGAGTTCGTTCCAGAGATGGATATATTTTCATTGAATACTTAGTGAACTAAAATTAATATGAATTTAAATAAATATATACTAATAATATCATTTGTGTTATGAACACAATCATGCATTGTAAATGTAAAATAATATTATATTATAAATTAATTAAAATTAATATTGGAAAATATTTAAAATGTTTATTGTAAAATTAATAAATTTATTGTACATAATAATTTATGTTTGAAAACTATATAAATTTGTTTTACAGTCTACGCAGAATCTGTTTTTATATTCCTTTGTTCCTCTTCGAAGAAAAGAAAACCACGATTTTGTATGACTCGTTTGTTTCAATTTTAACTTACACAACTTCAAGTAATACAGTTATAGTTCTTGCCCTTCTCTGTTTCTCTCCAATTGCTTTGTTAATATCTCCCATTTGAGATTCTAAGTGTGTGAGCACATGAAGATTCTCTCAAGGGTCCAAGGTCGTGTTTTTTTTTTTTTTCCTTACATAATTATATTCTTATTATCATATATACCCGTTTCACGGTTGCCTTCTATAATCTCATTTTTATTTTTGGTTGCAGTTCTAAAGTTTTGGTTTGTTCTTGAACGTGGGAAAATAGATCCTTTGTCCTACAAGTTTTCATCCTCCTTTCCAAATGGGTCGTCATCTGAATTGTATGGGAAAGTTAAAGTTAATTCCTTTATGGATGATACCTCCCATTCCCAAGACAATGCATTGAAATCGGAGGGCATGAGAAAGACAGTGCATGATGTATGCCGGGTCTTGGACACTGGTCCTTGGGGACCTGCTATTGAGGATGCCCTCAATACGTTTGATGATATGCCTCAACCAGAATCGGTTGTTGGAGTAATAAGGAGGTTGAAAGATGTGAAGGCGGCATTGCAGTATTTTAGGTGGGTGGAGAGAAAAACTGAACAGCCGCATTGCCCTGAAGCCTACGACGCACTTCTCATGCTCATGGCCAGGACCAGAAATTTGGACTACTTGGAACAGATTCTTGAAGAAATGAGTATAGCTGGATTTGGACCCTCCAACAATACCTGTATCGAGTTGGTTTGCAGATTTATCAAGTCTAAGAAGCTAAGAGAATCTTTTGGTGTAATTGAAACAATGAGGAAGTTCAAGTTTCGCCCTGCTTATTCGGCTTATACCACACTGATTGGTGCTCTCTCTGCAGCTCATGAAGCTGATCTCATGCTCACTCTCTTGCATCAGATGCAGGAAATAGGTTATGAAGTAAGCGGACATTTGTTTACCACACTTATTCGTGTATTTGCCAGGGAGGGTCGCATTGATGCTGCTCTATCCTTACTGGATGAGATGAAGAGTAACTCGTTTAATGCTGATATTGTCCTCTATAATGTATGTATTGATTGTTTTGGTAAACTTGGTAAGTTGGATATGGCCTGGAAATTCTTTCATGAAATGAAATCACATGGGTTGGTGCCTGATGACGTGACATATACTAGCATGATAGGGGTTCTTTGCAAGGCTGAGAGGTTGGATGAAGCTGAAGAGTTGTTTGAAGAACTTGATAGCAACAGGAGTGTCCCTTGTGTTTACGCTTATAATACCATGATAATGGGTTATGGTTCAGTTGGGAAATTTGATAAAGCATACAGCTTACTTGAGAGGCAAAAGAGAAAGGGATGCATACCTAGTGTAATTGCATATAATTGCATTCTGACTTGCCTTGGAAGGAAGGGAAAAGTTGAGGAAGCATTGAGAATCTCTGAAGAAATGAAAATAGATGCAGCACCCAATCTTGCAACCTACAATATATTAATTGACATGCTTTGTAAGGCAGGGAAACATGAAGCTGCTTTGAAAGTTCGGGACTCCATGAAAGAGGCTGGCTTATTCCCTAACATCATGACTGTAAATATTATGATTGATCGACTGTGTAAAGCTCAACGACTTGATGAAGCTTGCTCCATATTCTTAGAATTGGATCATAAAGTTTGCACCCCTGACGCAGTAACATTTTGTTCACTTATTGATGGCTTAGGCAGACAAGGCAGGGTGAATGATGCCTATTTGCTTTATGAAAAGATGTTAGATTCTGACCAGTCTCCAAATGCAGTGGTATATACATCCCTTATTAGGAATTTTTTCAAGTGTGGTAGGAAGGAGGATGGTCACAAAATCTATAAAGAGATGATGCATAGGGGCTGTTCTCCTGATCTGATGCTCCTTAATAATTACATGGATTGTGTTTTCAAAGCTGGTGAAATTGTGAAAGGCAGGGCTTTATTTGAAGAAATAAAGGCTCAGGGTCTAACTCCTGACGTTCGGAGCTACTCAATTTTAATTCATGGTCTTGTGAAAGCAGGATTTTCAAAAGAAACATACAAGTTGTTTTATGAGATGAAGGAGCAAGGACTACATTTGGATACCCGCGCTTACAACATTGTTATTGATGGATTTTGCAAGTCTGGAAAGGTCAACAAAGCTTACCAGTTACTGGAGGAAATGAAGACAAAGGGTCTCCAACCAACAGTTGTAACTTATGGTTCTGTCATTGATGGACTTGCTAAAATTGACAGGCTTGACGAAGCATATATGTTATTTGAAGAAGCAAAATCAAAAGGTATTGATTTGAATGTAGTGATCTATAGTAGTCTTATTGATGGGTTTGGGAAGGTTGGACGGATTGATGAAGCATATTTAATTTTGGAGGAGTTGATGCAGAAAGGTTTGACTCCAAATACATATACATGGAATTGCTTACTTGATGCTTTAGTGAAAGCTGAGGAAATTGATGAAGCTCTTGTGTGCTTCCAGAACATGAAAAACATGAAATGCCTTCCGAATGAAGTAACTTACAGCATTATGATAAATGGTCTTTGTAAGGTTAGAAAATTTAACAAGGCCTTTGTGTTCTGGCAAGAAATGCAGAAACAAGGGTTAAAACCCAATACTATCACATACACCACCATGATTTCAGGACTGGCAAGGGTTGGGAACGTTCTAGAGGCAAACGACCTCTTTGAGAGATTTAAGTCAAGTGGGGGCATACCTGATTCGGCTTGTTATAATGCTATGATAGAAGGATTAAGCAGTGCCAATAAGGCAATGGATGCATATATACTTTTTGAGGAAACTCGACTTAAAGGTTGTCGTATACATAGTAAAACGTGTGTTGTTCTTTTAGATGCTTTGCATAAGGTGGACTGCCTTGAGCAGGCAGCGATTGTTGGTGCTGTCTTAAGAGAAATGGCAAAGTCTCAACATGCTACAAGATAGTCTTGAGAACAGGTTGTATATGCTGTATTGGTACTGGAACAGAAGTCTGTCTTCTAGACCGAATTAAGTGGTGGTCTTCTCAGAATGTGATTGGCCTTGATAACGCTTTTCCGACTGATCATACCACTTCTGAGACAAAGCAAGACATTTTTGGGTACCCAATTCTTTGGAAAGGGCTATACATGGACCTAGCCTTAAAGGTAATTCTTACTAATTATAATCGTTATTCAAGTTCCAGAGTATCCGACTGTTTCATGTAAATGAGTTTTGATTGTTTTATTCAAGTTCCACAGATTTAGTATGGGTTTCAGATTCACATGGATTTTCATGCTTGATGTATAATAACTTCATTCGTTTGAGTGATAACATGTGTGACACATTTTTTAATCTGTTTGGCACATCGCGATATTGCATATTATTTAGATTCTTGCTTAGATGTCCAAGCAATATATTTTATGGTTAAAAAGCAAGATAATAATTATGCAGTGGTCGATATGCTATGACCATATTCTCAAATCACCATGGTAACATGATTGTCTTGATCCTTTCATGCTTGTTTGAGGCATGGGTATAGATGTTCTAAACTAAGGGATACAGTTAAATGTTTTAAACCATGGATCCTGGGCCTACATTATTATTTATTTTTAAAACATAATCATGATTTATTATAAAGTATATTTCTTAATGTGTTTATAAATTTGATTGCATGGTGGTAAAAGTTCCCAATTGATATCTCTCTCTTTTGTACCTTTTTCCCATTGTTGGAAGGATAGTAAGTCAAATTCGACTGGCAATGGTCTGTCTACAGGTTCTCTCTGTACTGAGTTAGTTCGAAGTCGGAGGGCATTTTTTCCCAGTCTCACTCATTTGTCAACTGCTCTTGGCTAAATTTTCTTCAAAAGTAATTCAAACTTCAGGAAAAGTGTATTTAAATTTACACGATGCTATTGGAATGTAATGATTTTTCGCATCATATGAACTTTATTTCGATGTTCTAATGGTATTTGGTGTTGGGCACCAATAAATGTACACACCCAAAAATAGGGTGTATAATGGTGGAAAGAATAAAAAAGATGAACAGAGAAAATGTAATAAAAAATGTGACGAGAAAGAATAGTAAAATAAAAAGAGATTATGATAGAAAGTGATTTTTTTTTTGCTGTTTCACTACCTTGTCCTTATTCTATGATTGAATGACCAGCCATTTCTTTTTAATATTTTATGATGTGATTTTATTTATGGTGGGATATGCGGTAAGTTGCACTTGTGTCGGTGCTCCTTCACTCTACTCTTTCGTTGAGTTTTGAAAAAAAAATTGTTTTCTTTTTACACTCTTCTATCAGTGCTAATCCGGAAACTAAATTTAAAGCTAGAGATACAAACATGAAACCTGATTACAAATCTTTGTTTGAATGGAAAAATAAAATAAATGGAAAGAAAATAAAATGATATGAAAATTAAGTAATTTTTGTACAATTTTTAGGCAAGAGTAATTATTCTTCTTCTTTTATCCTGTATAGCAGAAAATGTTTATGTTTAAGACAACTAAAATGTTGTAATAATATATTTTAAGTTTAATTTCATTTTAGATTTCTATATGTATGGTTATGATGCTCTAATCTTTAATTATTCACATTTTTTTTGTTTATAATTCTCCACTTGTTCAAAACCAGATTAGTTTTCTTTCTCAATGTTAATACACTCTTTCATACATTTGTGCTTTCATTTTTGGTTGTTGCCTACGTTTGACCAAAATGATTGATTACAATTTCTCTTGCTGAATATCTGTTCATTTAATTTTTCATTTTCATTAACCTCAGCTCTGAAAATTGAACATGGATTAGTTAAGAACTTCTTAAACCAGATCATATAAGATTTTCTTACATTAATTTACTTATCAATGACTGTCATCCAGAGTGAATGATGAAGTTCTATCTCTTTTAGTATTCATTTTTTTCATATATTTTCTTATAAAACAAAATGTGTTTTCAGATGATTTATACTTAAAAAGATGACTTTAAATACATATCTAAATTACATTTAAAAGTTGAAAATTAATTTAATTAAAAACTCTCTATCTAACTTTAAAACTACTAAGCCAAAATTTAATGTTTATTAACCAAGTAAGTTTAAGTTTAATTGTTCTTGCAAGACTAAAATTCTTTTTGGGACTTGTTCCAAGTCGTTTAGACGTGTAATGGTCGATACAATTGAGTCCCTTGGTCTGAGATGTGATCGGTGTGCCTGCAAAAGACGGATGCCAAAATGTTCTTGCAAGGCCAAGAGTCTCCTACGAAACCAGTTTCCATTACGTGTTTCTGAATTCTTTTTGGAGCTTGTTCCGAGTCGTTGGACGTATAATGACCGATACAACCCAGTCTCTTGGTTGGAGACGTGGCCAATTTGCCGGCTGAAGACACTCCGATACTAAAGTCTCTTACCACTTTTACCAGGGAGTCCATGTTTTGTTTTTACTTTCATACTTCCACCTTGTTGGTGGGCTTCTGCTTCTAGATTTTACCTAGGTGTTCATGGCCACCACCCTAGGCATGGCAACGGGCGGGGCAGGTTTTCCCTCCCGATTCCCGTCCCCGAGTTTTTTAACCATCCTCTTCCCCATCTCCAATTCTCGCCGGAGTTAGAATTAAATCCCCATCCCCCGTTCCAACTCGGATTTCAGTGTTTCCGCTCCGTCCCGTCCCCGATTTATATTATTTTTAAAAAGATAATTACATTTATAATTGAATTAATTTTACTATCTATTTTTTATATATAAATAAATATTTATAATTTATAATTATTATTAATTAAATATACATTTTAATTTATTATATTTATATTAAAATGTGTATGTAAAAGAAATATTTTATCATTTTTTATTTATATTATTATTATTATTATTATTATTATTATAATATCAGTATTCAAATATTTGAATATTTATAACACTATTATTATAATACTCTATTCAAACATTTGATTATATATATAAGTTAATTCATTTTTAAGTTGTCATTTAAAAATATGAAATATATTGTTTATAAGGAAATATTTAATAAGTTAATTCTTATTCAATTAGTTCAAGTAATAAAAATTTAAATTATCAATTCCTTTAATCCTTTAAAATACAATTATTTTATTAAGATAAAATTTGATATATGATAAATAAGAATAATAAGATAAAAAAATATGACATAATAAAACCTAATAAATATAAATTATAAATAAAATAATATTAGTTATTACTTTATGTAAAATATTTAGAAAAAGATAAAGAAAAAAATTAACTTTGTGTTCATCAAATTGGTTGAAAAGATTGAAAAAAAACAAATTGATGAAGAGATTAAGGAGATGTGAAAACTCGAAAGGTAAGAGAAAAATAATGTAATAAATTAATTGATATAAAAGATTAAAAAAGATAAAAAAAAAATAAAAAGTGGGTGAAGAAAAAATTTTGGTGAAATATAAAAAAATGACCTTATATGTAAAAAAGAAAAGGAAATACTTTTAGAATATTAATATTTTAAATTTAAATATAAAGTCGGTGCGGACGGGACTGAAGTCTGGGTGGGATCGCATTACCCATCCCCGCCCCGCCCGACTTTTTAAAGCTGGAAAAACTCGAATCCGCCCTCGTCCCCGGCCAACTCTGGGCTGGGACTGGTTTAATTGTCATCGCTACACCACCCTAACGAGGGGGTCTAACCGCGAGGCTCCAATTGATAGGTCTGTTAGGGTTTTGTAGCCGTGTAGACACAGTACACACGTGGTTACTGTGTCTTCCTAGTTGTGTAAGGACGGTACAATACTCATTCATGAAGTAATTAAATATCTTTCGACTTACTATATTAGAAAACATCATTTATCTTACTTATAAACTCGTAAATTAGTGGATGACAATTAAATTCGCACTCGTGGTGAACGACTCGTCCCCGCCCCGACTTTGACTGGGAAAACCCGAGTCGACCGGGGCGGGCCTGCTCCGGTTTTCCCGCTTTAAAAGTCGGCAAGGCGTGGATGGGTAATGAATCTCCACCCCGACCCCGCCCCGTCCCCGCCCCGACTTTATATTTAAATTTAAATTTTAAAATATTAATATTTTAAAAGTATTTCATTTTCTTTTTCTATTACATATAAGGTTATTTTTTTATATTTCACCAATTTTTATTTTTCTTCTACCCACTTTTTAATTTTTTTTATCTTTTATATCAATTAATTTATTATATTATTCTCTCCCTTATCTTTCGAGCTTTTTCACATTTTCTTAGTCTCTCCCATCAATTTGTTTTTTTTTTCAATCTTTTCAATCAATTTGATGAACACAAAGTTTATCTTTTTTTTATCTTTTTCTAAATATTTTACATCAATCTTAGTAGTAACTAATATTAATTTATTTATAATTTATATTTATTATGTCATATTTTTTTATCTTATTATGCTTATTTATCATATATCAAATTTTATCTTAATAAAATAATTGCATTTTAAAGGATTAAAAGAAATTAATAATTTAAACTTTTATTACTTCAAACTAATTAAATAAGAATTAACTTATTAAATATTTTCTTATAAACTATATATTGACAACTTAAAAATGAATTAACTTATATGTATAATTAAATATTTGAATACAATATTATAATAATAATGTTATAAATATTTAAATATTTGAATACAAATGTTATACTAATAATAATAATGTTATAAATATTTGATATATATATATATAAATAAAAAATAATTAAATATTTCTTTTACATATATATTTTAATATAAATATAATAAATTAAAATGTATATTTAATTAATAATAACTATAAATTATAAATATTTATTTATATATAAAAATACATAGTAAAATTAATTTATTATAAATATAATTATCTTTTTAAAAATAATATAAATCGTGACGATATGTAAGTGGAGAACCCAAAACCCAAAGAAGGAGGGATGGAGACTTAATTCTTAATTCCAACTGGAATCGCGACGTGAACAAGGATGGTTAAAAAGATATGTCACAAACGCTTACTCTTAATTTACTTTAACACCTAACTACCAAAAAGTTACTTCGACTGTACCATCAAATTATAATCTCTGCTAGAAAGTATTAGCTTATAATATGGTAAGTTAAAAAAATAATTTATAGTTATTTATATTTCTGAAAATAGTAAATTGTAAGATAGTTCTTAAATGTGTAATGGACATTCATGTATCTGCGTATCTTGTTGACATAATTCAATGTTTATCCTATAACTGATGCAGACAAACCTCATCATTTGAAAATGTGACAAATGACGAAAAGTCGTGCTCGCAACAGTTGGTGTAATTTTGTGGTGGACTTTTCTCTCTGTTTGTCAACAATCTTTTATGTTCATTTCCTCAGTAGCCATGGAAGCAACATAGAATGTACCCCAACCAAGCATAAGTTCACAGCAATCCATAATTCTCCAAGCTTTTGCTTGTATTCTCCTGATCATAGTCTTGATTTGAAAAGCCATTGGTTGACTAATCTCAGACTCGCAAGCATGGGGTTTGAGCTTCACAATTCTTTATCCACAATCCTTCCTTTCTTCATCTTAGTGTTCATGCTAATCAACATACTTTGGAGATCAAAAACCAAGAATTCAAACTCCAAGTTGCCGCCAGGACCACGGAAGCTACCCCTCATAGGGAACATACACCACCTTGGAACTCAGATTCATAGGTCTCTAGCAGGATTGGCACTTCAATATGGTCCACTCATGTATATGCAGCTTGGTGAGCTTTGCTGCATAGTGGTATCTTCACCCGAAATGGCCAAAGAAGTGATGAACACGCATGATATCATCTTTGCTAATAGGCCTCATGTGCTTGCTGCTGATATTATCACTTATGGCTCTAAGGGCATGACCTTCAGCCCGTATGGAACTTACTGGAGGCAGATGAGAAAGATTTGTACCATCGAACTACTAGCACCAAAGCGTGTTAACTCCTTCAGACCAATCAGGGAACAAGAGTTGTCAAATTTTGTCAAGGAGATATCTTTGAGTGAAGGGTCACCTATTAATCTCACCGAGAAGATTTGTTCTTTATCATATGGGCTTATGTCACGGATTGCTTTTGGTAAAAAATCCGAAGACCAAGAGGCTTATGTGGAACATATGAAGGGTGTTTCTGAGACAGTTGCAGGGTTCTCTGTTGCTGATCTGTATCCTTCTATTAGACTTCTTCAAGTTATTACTAGGATTAGGACTAGAGTTGAGAAGATCCATCAAGGAATGGATAGGGTGCTTGAGAACATTGTTAGGGATCACAGAGAGAAAACTTTGGACACAATGGCTGTTGGTGAAGAAGATAGGGAAGATCTAGTTGATGTTCTTTTAAGGCTTCAGAAAAATGGTGATCTCGAACACCCCCTATCTGACGATGTTATCAAAGCAACCCTTTTGGTATGTGTCTGTTAACAATCTATGCAAACTTGCGAATCAAATATTGTGTACATATGATTTTTTTTTTTTTCTCATTATTTGGTTGATGATTGTTTGATGCCGTCCAAGTAGGATTGATCATACGGGTCTTGAACATTTTCTGGATATGACAGCAACACATTTTTTATTGTTGTTTGAAATTTATTGGAAATAAAAAATATTCATTAGATGAAACTGCATGAAAATCACTCAAATATTAGTAATAGTGTGTTGTTAGCCGCTTTTAAGTTATTTAGAAATGGTAGTGGTAAACTTTTGGTGATTATAAAACTTGTTAGAAATGTAACGCTCTGATATTTCTGTCAGGACATATTCAGTGCTGGAAGCGATAGTTCATCAATAATTATGGATTGGGTAATGTCAGAACTTGTGAAGAACCCTAGGGTGATGGAGCAAGTGCAAACTGAGGTAAGAAGGGTCTTTGATGGAAAAGGATATGTGGATGAAACAAGTATTCATGAGTTGAAATACTTGAGATCCGTTATCAAAGAAACCTTGCGTATGCACCCACCTGCTCCATTGCTGCTTCCAAGGGAATGCGGTGAGACATGTGAGATTAATGGGTATGAGATACCAGCCAAAAGCAAAGTAATTGTTAATGCATGGGCAATTGGGAGGGATCCTAATCACTGGATTGAACCTGAGAAATTTTATCCTGAAAGGTTCCTTGACAGCTCAATTGATTACAAAGGTGGTGAGTTTGAGTTAATCCCATTTGGAGCTGGAAGGAGGATATGCCCTGGCATCAATCTTGGCATTGTGAATATTGAATTCTCGCTTGCAAATTTGCTTTTCCATTTTGATTGGAAGTTGCCTAAAGGGAGTATGCCTCAAGAACTTGACATGACTGAATCCTTTGGCTTGGTAGTAAAAAGGAAACATGATTTGGTGTTGATTCCTATCACTTACCACTCATCTACATAGTTCATTTTAGTCTCAACTCATTTCCACGTTATTCAGTTTATGGCAGATTGAAAATTTCAGTTTTATATTGTATATCTAATGTTCCAAAACCATGTAATAACTTCTTCCTACTTGGAATTTATAAGCATGTGTAATGTCTGATTTATAATATCATTGTAATCGTTTTATAGATTGTATATGAATACACCTCAACATTATGTTATACCCATTATGCTATTAAACAAATTATCACAAAATTTATATATATATATATATATATATATATATATAATTAACTAATTTTTTACTCTAATTAAAGAAGTTAATTGATACAATTTAATTTTATTAATTATATTTATAATACTTTAGAATTTTCAATTAATTAAGTGTATTTTTTATATGATATTATTATATAAAGTATGCTTTATATTTAAGTTCATGACATCTTGTTGTTGTTGCTTATAATTAAATAGGGAAGAAGTAACTTTATATTATATAATTTCAATAAAAACATATCTATATTATATAAAATAAAAGATAAATAAAAACATAAAATTTAATTTATTTTTTAATTTATTTAAATTTAGAAATTATCATGAAATCGATGAAACTTTTCAATACACATTGAGCCAGAAATAAATACTTTTTAAAGTAATAACTTATTTTAAAAAATGGATATATTTAACTTGTTAAAAAAACCAAAAAAAAGACTTATTTTTAAAGAAAATACATAAAAAAATAATAATAAACACAAATAAATCACTTTAACGAGAATAAATAAATTAGTGAAATTGCGAGGTTCCTAAAGAAATGCATGAGTTGGGTATGAAGAAAGAAAAATGGTTTACTTGGTCCTTTTTGTTTACCGTTAAAGGTTAGAGAAACAAAAATGGTGTATCACTTTCGTTTCACGTACAACACAGCAAAATTTACTGATTCAAATCCAAAATAAGCTTCAAAATTTCTTCAATACGTCGTTTCATGAACCTCTTCTTTCACTTCATCTTTTTATTTATCGATTGCTAGTCACACGGATTTTCTGCTTCTATTAAAAGCAGCAGCAACAACAAAGCATAGATAGCCAGGTACGTTTCAAATCACACTTCCTATGTTCCTCCATTCTCTGATACTGAAAACAAATTCTCTCAGGGGTAAAGTAGTATCCTCTTCTTCCTTCGCTCGTTTAACCCTCAAAAAAAAACAAAAGTTTGCGTCTTTAGGACTTCTCATGGCCTTTCAACCCAAAACCGAACCTGGGTCCCCGCTTAGGTCCTTTTCTACCACCCATAAAAAAAACTACAGTGAGATGAGCATTTCTGAGCTTGTTTCAGTTCTACGTGTTGCGTATCAAATGAAGGATTTTGATAAAGTTGAAGAAGAGTTGGTGAACAGAGAAGTCAAGTTTAGGGCAGAGATTGGGTCACTCCGGGAGAAGATTGAGGTGGAGAGGCTCAAGGGTATTGAAACCGAAGAAAGACTGAAAATCAGAGAGGAACAATATGAAAAGGGGAAGAGAGCCCAGGAGAATTATGAGCAGTTGTTGAAGGATGTGAAAAAAAATGGCTTGGTTGAAAAAAATACTATTGGGGAGTTAAGGAAAAAAAACGGTGCTTTAGAACGTGAAGTTTGTGAGCTGAAGGAGTTCAAGAAGAAAAGGCTAGATGATGGTATTTCTGTGGCTGAACTAAGGACCAAAATCCGTGCATTGGAGGAGCAGAAGGTTGGGGACAAGAGTGGTCTTGATGTCCTTAACAGGAAGAACATTGGACTGGAGGAAACAGTTAAGAAGAATTTGAATGTCATAGAAGGGTTGAGGACTGAAAATGATAAATTGAAGGACGAGATGCACGAACGTAAGACATTATTTGAGTCTTTGGAGAGGAAATATAGTGAACTAAGTGTCAGTGTTGCGAAGTTGGAAGATGATATAAAACTTTTGATGAGTGAAGGAGCCTCTAATTGTGGGAACACTGAAGTGGAGCCTAATCCTGGAGTTTCTTATGTTGTCAAAGATGAAGAGGATGTTGGTGACTACGAGCTTGAAAATGACACTGGGGAACCTGTTCCTTTCCAAAGGAATGAAGATACTCGCCACTCTCCTGATACCGGCATTGCTCAGGCTCCCCCCTACAAAAGGAACAAGGATGATGCTCTACGTGCATCAGGTGTGGAAATGAAAATACTGTTCTTTTTGTATCTCGTATATTTTTAATACAGATTCTAATGTATATAGTTTCCTTTAAAAATATTGAATTGGATCAAACTGAATAGATTATTGCGGTTTGGTCATATATCTTGGTAGCTTGAACCATAATGATCTTATGAGAGAAGGTAATGGCTATTGGCGAGAGACATGTTTTAGTAGATTAATTGAAATGGTGTGGTGAGGCTAGTAATCCTTGCTCAAACTGGATTATTTGGTGACTGAACCAGATCAAATTAAAATTGCTCAAAAACTTATCGTAGTCTGCAACTATTACTATACACAAGTTAAGAGCGTATACTCCTCACATCATCCAATCTTACTTGAAGTAGCAATGTCATAATTAAGTTCACCTCAAGTTTGAGGCTTGATGGCCCAAGTTTACACAAAAAATTTTGGTAATTTTGGAGGAAAGCTTAAGATGTCTACTTGCAAATGCAAGGTAAGGCAGCCCACAATTGATCCACATAGTAGCTCAGAACATTCCTTGGACACCTATAGACGGAGTTTTATAGCATCAAAATACCTCTGTTTTCAGCTTAAGGTGTCTGCATGCAAGGAAGCCTAAGGTCGATTTTCCATTCTTATCTCAAGCCAAACACAACATTGTTCCTGTTGTCTTCCTTAGATCTTCAACTCATGGTTCGATTTGTAGATCCTGGTTGTTCTATATGATTTGAGGGTCCTAATTTTAATAACGTTGAGGTTTTCTTCTGCTTTATGTTCTAGAAAACTGCAAATAATTTCTTTGGTGATTTCTTCTTTCCCTCGTGATAAATTTTCTTTCAATAAGAGCAAACAGAAGCAGGCAAGGTAACTCATTCTGTTTTTCCCATACAAACAAGATTATATGTACCTGGTCTGAAATTGATACAAGTATACATTGTTAATTACTTGAAGAGGCTGAGGTTGTATTTTTCAAGAAATGCTGAGGCAACCCAACCAATTTTTTCACTTGCATTACGGACTCTACTACTCTTTATGCTCCTAGCTTTTGCCTAAAGTAAAATGTTAACAAAATAATGTAAAGTAAGTTCTAACATATCAATTCTGTGCCTGCAGGAGTAAAATTCAAATTGGAAAAGGAGGTCATAGACCTAGTTGGTGATGATGATGATGATGTTGTGTGTACATCACAAGGATTGCATAGTGAGAAAGCTATTTCTCAAATTATTGCAAAAAATGAACGTTCACAAAGGGTTGAAACTATCAAAAGAAAACGGGCTTTTGATACTCAGACATGTACTTCCACATCTGCATCCTCTGCTGATTTATTTGAAATAGATAGACTCCCTATAAAGAGAAGTAAAACTTCCATCGCCAGTTCTGATATATACTCTTTGCCAGGGTAAATTGGACAATGACCTGCATTAAATATCCTTACTAGTCAATACCCATTTGTTTGGTTATATTGAAAACACCTAACACGGTCTTTTGTTTGTCCAGATACTTCCTCACTCGCAGAATCTAGAGCAGGTGCTTCTATGGCCAATCTTTTATGTGAAAGTTTGGATTGGTTCTTACTTAGTTTAAGAATATAGGCATGTTGGAAATGTATATATAGCTATGGTAGTCACTTTTTGTATCTTTTGAGTGATTATAACTGTTAAGGATCCAACATATGAGAAATAACTTAACATATATTTAAACTATACCAAATAACATGAAGTAGGCGATGTGGGACTTTCAACAGTAACATTGGTACCCGGTATTGATATTTGAATGATTGATATTTATTGAAAAATCGAATTTTGTAGAATTTCCTTCCACAATCAACTTTTTTTTTTTTTAAAGCTCTGTTTAAAGGATATGAGTTTAGTGCCATTTAGACAATCATGTTGGTCAACAAGTTTGTATTTATTAACTGAAATTCTAAACTATCCACTTTATCTGTTCAATTATTGAGGGATGCTTTACTATACATTACATGTATAGAGAAAGTTGCATACTTTCTTATTATAATAAATTTCTAATGTGTTTTAACTTTCAATGATTTCGACTGATCAGTGTTGAAAGTGGTAGATGAAAGGTTTGAACCTGGAAACCCTTTTTGTGGGGTTCTGAATACAGATTTACTTTAACCAATAGGCCAGTGATAAGTGATGAGTGTCTTTATTACTAGATCTTGAAATAAGATCTTGAACAAGAAGGAGAATCAAAATCTCTACTAAGAAAGATTGAGTTCTTGTATGGGAATTTATAAGATTAAGAACAAAATATTTGAGTTTTTGATTAATTGGACAAAACCTTGATATTTTGAATGTAGCCTTCAATTTCACGAGTTCATTTTAAATTCTCCACTAATGGATGGTTCCATTAATATCTGAAAAAGAAAAATGGTTGTGCACTCTTCTTTCATTCTTTTTCTCAATTATTATTGAATGGAATGTTTTCTAAAAGAAGTCTAAAAAGATGCCAAGACGAAAAGAGGATATAGATAAACACATAAATATTAATATTAATATTAAAAAATATTTACCTAAATTTTTAGTTCCACTAATATAAAGTGTTTTAGTTTTAGTCATTATTTTGTTTTATTTTCATATTTTATACAGTCAGAGGGAGATTCGTATCCATATTCAATAATATTTATATAAAAAATATTGCCTTCACTTATTTTTATTTGAAATTTTTACAGATTTTTTATTTTTACTTATCTTTGAAGATTCGAAGATGCCATTAATTCTTATTTTCTTGATTATTTATAGACGAAAGACAACAATTTATAAAATGCCAAATAATTAATAATACAAATAAATAGAATTATGAGCAATTTTACTAAAACTGATAAGAAAATATTAAAAATGAAAAAAATAACTAACATAATATCTGTTTTATTTCTCCTTACGAACCTAAAGGAAGTTATTTTTTTCTTATCTTAGTTAAAATTTCTCCCTCATTTTCTCTTAATCAATAAAAAGATTAATAAAAAAATATATATTTTTCTTCATTATAATTGAATCCTTCCATGTCTCCTTTCTTTTCAACCAAATAGAGCTCACAAGATTTAAAAGTGTTAATAGTTAGTTAATGATCTATGATATTACTTAAACCTATTAAAATTTACAATAAAATAAATACAGCAATAATATTTTAAAATGTTTTTATGTTTTATTTCTTAATCCATATCATTTTTTGTTTATGAAATTTAACATATTCTCGTCATCTGTCGAAATCGGTCCATATATCATAGTCACACTTCGCCAGAAATGACCAAAGAGATTGAGGAACACATGCATACCTTCCATCGTCTAAAATGGTTTCTTACAACGTAGATACCAACATATCAGAGATTGAGGAACAATTGAAGCTGATAGAAGCTTTTTCTCTTGCTGATCTTCTTCTCAAGTTTCAACCTGCAAACGAAATGGAATGCCCATTGACTGATTTCCGAGTTTGTATTTTTATAATTTCAGAATTTCTTTTCTTACTTGTGCTGCAAGTTTGATAAAGGGAGACAAAATTTACTAATAATAAAACAAAACAGGGATTATAATCATTGTTTTTGAATTCCAACTACTAAGATTATTTTTGGCCTTGAATGCAAGAAAATGTAAATACACATCACTTGGATAAACAACATTAATCCATTGCAGGACATGTTCGTCGGCGGTGGTGAAACATCATCTGCTGTTAGAGAGATGTGCCAAATCAATGGATATGATACCATCTAAGAGCAGGGTCATTGCCATACACAACATTGAGCAATTGCTTCACCATTTTTATTGGAAGCCTCCCAACAACATGAAGAATGAAGACCTTGACATGACTGTAAGACCTCCCATTACTCGTTGACCTTAAAATGTTTTGCTAAATGAATAAGGTCTTAAACTCTATATCTAAGTTATCTTACTAATTGAGCATTCTGTAATTAAACAATATGTAATCTAGACGAAGTGGTTTTATTAGAAAGTTTTTATAGTATTCCATCGCAATTTCAGGTCACCTTCTACTAGGCCGACAAGGATAAAATAAAAAAAGAATGAGTGATTGTGTTTCTTTTTTTAATCGTCAATTTTTTCCAAGCTCGTTCCTTTTTCATGAAAAATTTCATCCTTTTGTCTCTTGTACTATTTTCTTACTTCAACTAAACTCGAGTCTTGCCCACCAAGTTACCACTTTTATAACCTCAAGTACTTCATCTTCCACACTGTCTCATACCATCCCACTTCTTCCATGCACACAACCCATTTTCAATTTCAGCTAATACAGCAAATTTTTGTTTTTCATTTTCATTTCGACTGCCATGCTGTCTCTTTTCTCACCCCTTTCCCACATACACTTTTCCTACGATGTTCTCCTCCAACCCGTTTTCCTTCATGGTTTATCCGGCTTCCTCCACCTTTTGCTGCTCATCACGGTTTCACTGTCATGGGTTAGGATCAAATTCAGAATGCGTGTCAGGGTTGAGTCTGAGGAGAAACACGACAACTCCCTCTTCAAAACGACCGTATTTTGTTCTCTGGGTGTTTCTGCTTTCAGTTTTCTCCTCTGTTTGTTCAATTACTCTTGTTGGTACTCTAGTGGCTGGTCAGAAGAAAAGCTCGTGACCCTTATGGATTTGGCGCTAAAAACAGTTGCATGGGGCGTTGTTTGTGTTTGCTTGCAAAAGGAATTCTTCAGTTCTGGCGAAAAAAGGTTCTCATTCCTCTTCAAAGCTTGGTGCATCTTCTAACTCCTTGTTTCTTGTTATTGCTTCGTGGTGGACATTATTGTATCAGAGAGAGGCGTTGCTTTGCCAACTCAGTACTTGGTTTCTGATGTGGTTTCCACTTGTTTTGGTTTGTTATTCTGTTACGTGGGGTATTTTGTGAAAAACAAAGGTCCCGTGCGAGAAAAAGAAAATAACAGCACTCAGGAACCTCTTTTGGATAGTGAGACAAAGATTGATGATGCCTTGGAGTCAAAAGAGACCAAGGGTGGGGATACTGTTACCCCTTTCTCATATGCTGGCATTTTGAGCCATCTTTCCTTCTCTTGGGTGGGTCCTCTTATAGCTGTTGGCAATAAGAAGACCTTGGACCTGGAGGATGTTCCTCGACTAGGCAGCAGAGACAGTGTACTTGAAACTTTTCCTGGGTTCAGAGATAAACTTGAGACTGATTGTGGGGCAATTAAAAATGTCACCACACTAAAGTTGGTGAAGTCGTTAGTAGTGTCAGCATGGAAGGAGATTCTTTTCACAGCTTTTCTTGCGTTGTTATACACTTTGGCTTCTTATGTTGGTCCTTTTCTTCTTGATGATTTTGTTCAGTACCTTCATGGACAACGACTTTATGAAAACCAGGGCTTTGTTTTGATTTCAGCGTTTTTCTGTGCAAAGATGGTAGAGTGTCTGTCTCAATTGCATCGGTGCTTTAGGTTGCAGCAAGTTGGACTTGGAATTCGAGCACTGCTTGTCACTATGATTTATAGCAAGGCTCTGACTCTTTCTTGTCAGTCAAAGCAGGGCCACACTTCTGGAGAAATAGTCAATTTCATGGCTGTTGATGCAGAAAGAGTGGGTGTCTTTAGTTGGCATATACATGATTTGTGGATGGTGGCTTTGCAAGCTACATTGGCATTATTGATTTTGTACAAAAACCTTGGGCTGGCTTCAATTGCTGCTTTTGTTGCAACTATTGTTGTTATGATGACAAATGTTCCCTTGGGATCATTGCAACAGAAGTTTCAAAAGAAGTTGATGGTGTCGAAAGATAAAAGAATGAAAGCCACATCCGAGATTTTAAGGAATATGAAGATTTTAAAACTACAAGGATAGGAAATGAAGTTTTTATCAAAAATAACTGAGCTCAGGAAAACTGAGCAAGGTTGGTTAAAAAAATGTGCTTATACTTCATCCATGACAACGTTTCTATTTCGGGGTGCCCCCACATTTGTTGCCGTGGTTACCTTTGGTACTTGTATGCTTATAGGGGTCCCCCTTGAATCGGGGAAGATCTTGTCTGCACTCGCAACATTCGGGATTCTTCAAGAGCCCATTTATAGCCTTCCGGGTACAATTTCGACGATAGCACGAACTAAAGTGTCTCTTGATAGGATTGCATCATTCCTTCGTCTGGATGAGTTACCCGCTGATGCTGTAGAGAAGCTTCCCCGGGGTAGTTCTGATACAACAATTGAAGTAGTTGATGGAAACTTTTCTTGGGAATTATCTTCCCCTAACCCAACATTGAAAAATATAAATCTTAAAGTTTTTACAGGGATGAGGGTTGCTGTTTGTGGTACTGTTGGATCGGGCAAGTCTACTTTACTTTCTTGTTTCTTGGGAGAAGTACCAAAGATATCGGGTATCGTTAGGGTTTGTGGAACAAAGGCCTATGTCACTCAATCTCCATGGATACAAAGTGGTAAGATAGAGGATAATATATTGTTTGGGAAACAAATGGATAGGGAAAAGTATGAGAAGGTACTTCAAGCGTGTTCCCTGAATAAGGATCTGGAGATTTTGTCATTTGGTGATCAGACAATTGTAGGAGAGCGTGGAATAAATTTGAGTGGTGGACAAAAACAAAGAATACAGATTGCACGTGCGCTCTACCAATATGCTATTTGATGATCCCTTTAGTGCTGTGGATGCTCACACAGGCTCTCACCTCTTCAAGGTAACTTGGTTTCATTCAATATGTGCAATATAATCTGATCTACTATAATTATATGCGCACTGCAGAATACAAAAATAATTTATTTAACAATTCTGAAATTTTGTTTTTCCAACTTCACGACTCTTGCATTGTGTAAGTAAACCTTGCTATTTTGTTTATGGTAGGAATGCTTGTTGGGCCTTTTAAGTACAAAGACAGTAGTTTATGTCACTCATCAAGTAGAGTTCTTACCTGCTGCTGATCTTATATTGGTGAGTAATTCTCTTAATTTAACTGTTATTAGTGTACAAATAGATTTTTTTTAATCCGTCATGTTATTCTTGTTCTTAGGTTATGAAAGATGGGAAAATTACTCAATGTGGAAATTATTCTGATCTACTTAACAGTGGAGCTGATTTTGTGGAACTTGTTGGTGCACACAAAAAAGCTTTGTCTACACTAGATTCATTAGATGGAGCAGCATTATCTAATGAAATAAGCACCTTGGAAGAAGATGCAAATGTCTCTAGCACGCAAGGTTTTAAAGAAGAGGAGGCAAGCAAAGATGAACAAAATGGTATAACAGACAACAAAAGTGAACCTAAAGGCCAACTTGTTCAGGAAGAAGAAAGGGAGAAAGGTAAAGTTGGGTTTTCAGTGTATTGGAAATTGTTCAAACTGGCCCAATACTCAGGCCCACTTCTCACTTCTGCTAAAGGGTAATAATACCCACGTCTTCGCACACGCACCAAAAACAACACGAGAAAGAGGGAGAAAGTTCTTGAAAGAACACAGTGACCACGAAAACTCCAGCTCACTCTAGGGTTCCACCGTCCACCAGTTTCACCAGATAAGCTCCTCCTCTCACTTCCTTCTCTCTATATACTTCACACGTGTATAGACACACACAATAATATGCAGGATAATGTGTTTAATTTGTGTATATATGTGATAAACTGAAAAGTATCGTTGTATATAATTTCTGAGTTAAGGGTACTCTTATATAGGAGAATACACCATTAATAGTTGGTTACAAACTAAAATCTGACAGTTAAACCTAAAGCTGGAATTAAATTCTAACAGAAATGTATCACAGCAGCATATGGAGGAGCTCTTGTACCATTCATATTGTTGGCTCAGATTCTTTTTCAAGCTCTTCAAATCGGAAGTAATTACTGGATGGCTTGGGCGACTCCTATCTCAACTGATGTGGAAGCACCTGTTGATGGAACAACTCTTATTGTAGTCTATGTTAGTTTGGCCATTGGAAGTTCTTTATGCATCCTTGCCAGAGAAATGCTTCTTGTCACAACTGGTTATAAAACAGCTACTATACTCTTCAATAAAATGCACTATTGCATTTTTCGTGCTCCAATGGCTTTTTTCGATTCCACTCCAAGCGGGCAAATTCTTAACAGAGTATTTATACCTCATTCTTTCCGTATTTGTCCTTCTGAATTTTAAATTTATGTGTCTTAATAGCATTCTTCCTTAAGATTAATATTACCCTTTTTTGTTATTTGTTTTCAACAACTATAGATTGTATAATACTGTATGCTTACCTTATTTTTGTTCTCGTCAAGGTTTCAACGGATCAAAGTGCACTGGATACAAACATTCCTTATCAAATTGCATCATCTGCCTTCATTATGATCCAACTTCTGGGAATTATTGCAGTGATGTCTCAGGCTGCATGGCAAATTTTCGTTGTCTTTATACCTGTGATCACAGTCAGCATTTGCTATCAGGTATTAATTTGACCTTGTAACGTAGACTTTCATAATTAGGTGACATATTTCTTGCATTACTTCCATCCTTGACTGGGAATGGCTTTACCTGCACAGATTATGTACCAAATATATTTTACAAAATTGACTTCATTATACAATATGTTGTGATGATTGCTAAGATCCGACAAACTTGTAATTTTCTGCAGCAATATTATATTCCATCAGCTCGAGAACTATCACGTTTAGTTGGTATCTGCAAAGCCCCAATCATTCAACACTTTTCTGAAACAATTTCGGGAGCTTCAACCATTAGAAGCTTTGAACAGCAATCAAGATTTCAGGAAACAAATATGAAACTGACTGATGGGTATTCACGGCCAAAGTTCAACGTTGCTGCTGCCATGGAATGGTTGTGCTTCCGCTTAGATATGTTGTCTTCTATCATATTTGCCTTTTTATTATTATTCTTGATATCTATTCCACCGGGATTCATAGATCCAGGTGTGTTATTCCAATCTGGTATCTGTTACAAATCAAAATTTAGTCAGCCGACGTAATGTGGAATTGAACATAATTATTTTCCATTTTTATAAATTTTGTGATTTTGAAGGCCTTGCTGGCTTGGCGGTTACATATGGGCTAAATTTGAACACGATACAAGCTTGGATGATATGGAATCTCTGCAAAATGGAGAACAAAATTATATCAGTAGAAAGAATACTTCAGTATACTAGTATTCCTAGTGAGCCTCCCCTTGTTATAGATGAAAACCAGCCAGATTCTTCTTGGCCCTCTAATGGCGAGGTTGATATACAAGATTTGCAGGTACTTCAAGCTATTACATTCTCCGTTTTGTACTTATAATTTATTTTATTCTGAGGTCGTTTAATTTATGATATTCATGCCATAGTTATCTTTTCCTAAATGGTTAGAAGTTAGCTTCTAAAACAAAAAAATCACGCCAACATAAAACAATTATACAAGTTGTTTTGTGCTATGTTCATAATGATATGTTTCCCATTCTGAAGGTTCGTTATGCTCCACATCTTCCAGTCGTGTTGCGTGGTCCTACATGCAAATTTAGCGGAGGACTGAAAACTAGCATTGTTGGGAGGACAGGAAGTGGTAAATCCACTCTCATACAAACACTTTTTCGAATTGTTGAGCCTGCTGTCGGGAAAGTTATGATTGACAACATCAACATCTCTTTAATTGGACTTCATGATTTGAGGTCAAGACTGAGCATTATTCCTCAGGATCCAACAATGTTTGAAGGGACAGTGAGAGATAATCTGGATCCCCTGGAAGAACACTCTGATGAACAAATTTGGGAGGTGGGTTTGTTTAATGTGCAGACACTAAATTTTGTCCAAAATAATAGACTTTTAATCTTTCTTGACAAATATTATTGCGCTCACTCGTTAACATTCTTTTAAATAGGCCTTGGATAAGTGTCAACTTGGAGACGAAGTTAGAAAGAAAGAAGGAAAGCTTGACTGCAAAGGTTTGTCTTCGAACCTCATTGACATATAAATGTATAGTAAATCTAATTGAACTCATTGCTAATGTTGAAGTTGATGTTGTAGTTAGTGAGAATGGTGAGAATTGGAGTATGGGTCAGAGACAGTTGGTCTGCCTTGGCAGGGTGTTGCTTAAGAAAAGCAAGGTTGTGGTTCTTGATGAAGCCACTGCATCAGTGGATACAGCTACGGATAATTTGATTCAGCAAACTCTTAAGCAACATTTCTCTCTCTCCACAATTATTACCATTGCACACCGAATAACTTCTGTGCTTGACAGTGATATGGTTCTTCTTCTTAGTCAAGGTTTGGAAAGGCTTTCCTTCTTCATAGAACATCGATATTTAATTTTCTGATTTTGCCTGACATTGTTGCAGGACTTGTTGAAGAGTACGACACCCCAACAAAGTTGCTAGAGAATAAGTCATCATCATTTGCTGAACTTGTTACTGAGTATACAAGGAGGTCCAACTCCAGCTTTTAGAAATCTGATGATCACTGATTTTAATTGAAGCATACAAAAATCTGGGGGATTACATAGATTTTGTGTTTTTCTTAAATATAAATGTATTTTAATATGATATTTTTTACAGGTAGTTGCAACTACCGAAAAGAAGAGGTTTATTATAAAGTTGAAAAATTAATATTCTATCACATTATCCCGTCACCTCCTAATAAAATAAATTGTACGCTACTTTGCCTCTATTCATAAATTTAATTTATGATAAAGCTTTATCTTACTGTCAGATGAACAGGGCCAAGTTATGAATATATATATATATATATATATATATATATATATATATATATATATAATTCTATAATTATTAATTTAAATTTAAATAATATATTATAATATAAATAATTTATCATAAATCTAAAATATCATCTATATATTAAAAATCATATGCCGTTCTTCCAGAAGAACGCCACCCTTTTGCCTCTTCTACTATTTTGTCTTGGCCAGAAGAACGCCGCCATCCATTTTTACTTTAACTCATTCTCTTCTCCTAATTTACTTCAATTCTCTGCACTTAATTTCTCCTAGCGTGCCTTATACTAGGTCAACCACAATAAATAAAAAAACAATGAGTGATTTTTTTCATTTTCTTAATGGTCAAAATTTTCCAAGTTCATTCCTTTTTCCTCAAAATTCCCACCCTTCTGTCGCTATTTTATTCCTTCAATTCAACTACACTCCACGCATCCTCACCAAGTAACCTTTTCCCAACTAACCCGGTCCTTTTCTTTTTACTCAGTCAGTTCTCTTTTCCCTTTTTTTACTTCAATTCAGCACATAGTTTTCAGTCTTCATAACTTGAAAAAGTTCATCTTCCGCACCACCTTATACTGTCCCATTTCTTCTAAACACAACCCATTTTCAAGTTCAGCAAATTTTGTTTTTCATCTTCATTTTAACTACATGTACTCTCTTTTATCACCCCTTTCTCACGTACACCTTTCCAACGATGTCTTCCTCCAACCCGTTTTCCTTCATGGCTTATCCGGCTTCCTCTACCTTTTGTTGCTCGTCGTGGTGTCACTGTCATGGGTTTGGAACAAAATTACAACACCTATCAGTCTTCCCCTAACCCAACATTGCAAAACATAAATCTTAAAGTTTTTCATGGGATGAGGGTTGCAGGTTGTGGTACTGTTGGATCAGGCAAATCTACTTTACTTTCTTGTGTGTTAGGAGAAGTACCAAAGATATCAGGCATCCTTAAGGTTTGTGGAACAAAGGCCTATGTCACTCAATCTCCATGGATACAAAGTGGAAAGATAGAAGATAATATATTGTTTGGAAAACAAATGGATGGGGAAAAGTATAAGAAGGTTCTTGAGGCCTGTTCCTTGAAGAAGGATATGGAGATTTTGCCATTTGGTGATCAGACAATTATAGGAGAGCGTGGAATAAATTTGAGTGGTGGACAAAAACAAAGAATACAGATTGCACGTGCACTTTACCA
>OY731405.1:6515529-6593029 GCA_963425845.1 Sphenostylis stenocarpa | reverse complement strand
GTTTTCTTCAATTCTTCATAACAGCATAGTGGTTGGTAGGCTTGGTATGCCACTTGATCCATAGAACAAACATAGGCAAAATCACAAGCAAACAGGTGGAATTGCCCTATTCCATGATTCCACAGCCCATAACCATGTCACACGTGAAATTGTGGAACATTAGAATCAGTGGGGTCGGCATGATAAATCATAAAAGCAGTGGAGTTGTGCAAAAATTTGCGAACATGGAAAATGACCAGCTTTTATCTATTAAAACAAGTTTTGGGTAAAACACAAGCCCAATGGTCATAAAACCCTAAGAAAAATTAAAAGTCACATTTTGTCATTTTCCAGTTTCTTAAGCGACCATGCACACTGTCATTTTTACACAAACAGTTTTTATCCCTTGACTCCTCGAGACTTCAACTTCTCAGTAGACTTTGGCTTCTCTTCTCTGCTATGTGAATGGCAAACACTACACATTCTTCAGCTACACAAACAGTTCAAACCTCCCTCAGCCACAGGTGCTTACTTGTCTTCTCTGCTCTCAATCGACCATGTCTGTTTTACTCATCTCTTTTGACTCAAATACTGTTTTCACTCATCACCTTTACCTCTGTTTTGTGTTACCAGGCCTCCTTTGCGTTTCTGCCCTCTCTTAATTTATACTTCACTGCATCATCAACACGACTTCTAATCGACCTTCTGCCAATGTGGTTGTTGCTGCTGTCAATGCAGTTTTGACGAGGCCTGGAAATAAATTACCAGCTCTAAAACAATGCTAAAATATACTCCTGGCAGTAGAACAGATGTGGCTTGGAAGCATGGCATATGTCAAGGAAATCCAAGGAAAATTCGATGCAAATACTGTGACAGGTCTTACAGAAGGGATTTATCATTTGAAGCACCACTTAACGAGAACTCAAGGATGTAGGTGCTTGCAAAAGTATGACTAAAGAAGTGCATAAAGAGATGTTTGAAATTGTTGTGGATCATCAACAAAGATTAATGAGCAAGACAAGCTTTGATATGGGGAGATGATATAAAAACAAAAAAGAGAAAAAGGATTGAAGAGGAGGATATTGGTAGCACTAGAAATATTTTCAAGCAGGGAATCAGCTCATCTGCCACAATTAACCAATTATTTAAGAAGAAACTAACTGTAAAGATGCTGCAAGGTTTTTCTATGAAAATGCAATGCCTTCCAGTAGGATCTTCCAATCCGTTTTATTATTTCACCGTTTACAATCTGCTGAGTCTCTACTAATCCATAGCATAATGTCAATTTTGGACAGAACTTATTTTTCATGTTTTATTGAGGTATATTACATGGACACAATTAAGTGGTAGGCACAACTGTCAATCTCCTTTTGGAAGGCATGTGAGCTACAGTTACATGATTAGCCTTCCAAAAAATATATTATACTTGGTCTATTACTTTATTACAAGTTTTCTGCATCACTCAGCACTGCCAATGAATAAGGAAAAATAAATATGCAAAAATAGAAAAAATTATGACCACAAAAAACGAAAAAGATTAGAACCTGAAGAGGTGAGGCATTCGCTGTGCAAGCAATCCAATTGACTGAAAAGCATAAGTTTTGACCTCCCGAGCACTGGCATCTGAATTAATACTTAAAATTGAATGCAAAATAAACTAAATTTTACTCAAATAATATTAAAAAGAACTATCGAGTCTTAAGCAAACCTGCTTCTGAACTTGGATAATTGTCAAGGGATTTCATAATGCCACTCAAAATAACAGGACCCATTAACTTAAGCTGATCAATTTTTGCCTGCACTTCAACTTACAGATATTAGAGGTGCTGAGGAAACATTAAGTTATACTGCTTCAGTTATGAACAAAAAATCATAGTGAATACAACCACTTTCCAAATCTAATGATAGAAATAGAACCCACCATAGTAAAATTCATTTCAAACTGCAATTTCATTGCAAATTTCGTGCAGTATCTTCAACTGAACCATTTCTAAAAAAATATCTTAGTAGGCATTTAAAATCATTTAAACTGAACTATTTTTAGAGAAAAGAAAAACACTTCAAAATGATATTACTGTCCATGTGTTGTGTCAGAAACATATTTGTATAACTTTTTTCTTTTATATTTTTAAACTTTCATATCAATAAAGATGACAAAATCTTGGTAACTAGATCAATTTAAGCCTTTACTCGTACCTACAATGACTTTTACAGTTAAGCATGCTCATTTTTAAAAGATCCATTTTCTTTCTTGATATAAGATTTGGGTTGTTCAATGTCAATTTTGCATTAATTTTATACTTTGCATTATTATAATCATAGCATATTAAATTTAAAATCTGTCACCTGTGCTAGCGTCATATCATATGCAAGTCCCATGTTATATCCATACTTTCTAGTTTCTAAACATTTACAAGGCAAAGAGACTTTCATTCTAAGGGTAAACTTTATGACAAAAATCAAAAGCCAAGTAATATTGTGCTTACATGCTTAAATACCCACACAGTAAATTCCATCCCCAATTGCTTCAACCTTGATGTGGTACCATTCCCTATTAAATTCATAAATATAACATAACAAAGATAAACAATAAAAAAAGAAATTAAAAAAAAAACGGTAGATAAAAACAATCGACAGACAACCCAATTATTGATCCACACATGTTTGTCTCTCATATTTTGATGATGAATTCTGTTTAGAACAAAAAAGGAAAGTTGGAATTTTATACCATAAAAGAGGAGAAACTTCGTTAGTATGAAAGAAGCATTATTTGTAACAAAATAAGCTGTCCATTTGCTATTAAAATTTACCAAGGAATATTATAATGTTTAAAATAGGTAAAAAGTTATAATCCATTTTCCCCCCAGTGTTCATTCCATTATTTAGTTAAGGGTATACTATTGTTGAAGATAAGAGAAAGTGGGGGCTTCATAAGCATCATTCATGTTTGCACAGTATCATTGAATATATTGTTTGATCAAAGAAAAAATAATATCACAAAAGAAATATTATTTCGACACTTTTATTTCCACCCTTAAGGATTTGACCATTCACATTTCTATATGCTCTCCTTTCTGGTAAAAGAATCTATTTCCACAACGTAACAAAAAAAAACAAAAAACAAAAAACAAACAACCTATATAGAAAAGTAATAGAAGCTCAAAGATCATATACACAATAATCATATAAAAAATATATTAAGCCATGAAGCTGTTAATACTAGTGCACAAGTACCATTACTAAAGTGCATATGTCATGAATGATAAAATCTCAATTACATTGGCCAATTCTTAAGCAACCAACTTTGCAACAAAATGGGTTATAAGTTATGAAAATGACAAAAAAATATAAGTAGCAAATATAAGCTCAAAATCATTAAATAATTTATACTACCATAAATGCAACCAAAAATGCACTGCAAGGTGGATGGGAAATTGTTTGCTGCTGCAATAGACCTGCAGAATATAGACATTAATTTTGCCTTTAAAGCAGGACTCCCAGGACTAACTCTTGATTCTGGATCAACATGTTCAACTCCAACAGAACCTACATTCAACATCAATAATGTATAAATGTTGAAGAGCAAACAAAAAGATATATATAAATTCCAAACTGGGCTTTAGATATAAAAAGGCAGAAAACTGAATTCAATACAAGAGTTAACTATCAAAATAGAAAATGAAATCAAGCAAATGCCAAACAATAAATGTCTAGAATTGCTACCGAAGTCATATAAACACCATGATAGGCTATGATCTGGAAGAAGAAAACCACTAATACTAGTGGTTTTGGATAGACCACTTATATCATCAAGAATTTCTATTTTTGGAGTAAATTAAGAAAATAGGAAACAAATCTAGTGGTTTCAGATTGACTTCTTCACATACAAAAAGAACCAGTATATTATTTATTGATAATTTTATATTTAAATTATACTATAAAATTAATTCTTGTTATTTATTTTAATAAAAATTGTCTTGGTATAGTGATGATGTTGTTCTAACAAAGCCAAGGAATTGGGTTCGATCCTCAATCTGACCCAAAATTTTTCTACTTTCCCTTTTCTCATCAATGTCACGCACAGCTAGCATCAGTAGATGTGTGGCAGCAGCTTGAATGAAATGCACAATAGAAACCAGACTGAAGTGCAGCAGAGAATATTCAAGGGTGTGTAACACAGTTTAAAAGCTCACTGGTTCACCAGTTCTAACCTGGTTCAGAGACTGGATTGATGATGTTACCCCAGGTTAAATGCCTTCCCAATCTAGATAGAAAAGATCAAATTGGTTAAGGGTTAAGTTCCCAGGTTAACCAATCAGGCTGGTCCGACTTTAATAACACACTGAAGTATATGTTAAAGACCAACTCTCCTATAAGATTAAGCTGTTAGGTGGACAACTAAGAATGGTCTTATATATATTACACCTTCATGCAAGAGCATAAACAATACATAGGCAATTAGCCTGTGTTGAAATTGCACTTAATTATGAAAAATGGGTGCAGCAAGTAATAAAGCAATCACAACAGCGCACACAGTTCAAGCATGAATGATGAGCACAAAAAGGTTTACCGGAAGAACATGACATTAATTAATTGAAATGTGAAAAAATAATAGGAAATTAGTACCAACCTCATTAGAATCAATTATACTCTCAAGCAGACTCAAATTTAAAAATTCAGGTGAAACTTACAAATATTTCCATATGCTTGTGAATAAATTGAAGAAAAAATAATTGACAAAAATATATTTCAGTGTATGTCAACAAAATCTTTATGAGCATACCATTGAATAGCAAAAATAATCTGTTGAGCAGATTTAAATCATCTAAATTAACACCGTTGGCCTTCTTCTTTAGAAGCTCCTCTCCTCTCTTAATAACCGGCTCTTCACTTGAGTTAATTGATCAAAAAATACATGTGATCATCCACAAATGAAACACCAAAAGATATAAAGTCAGTAAGTTATAAGAAAGTTTTATAACTAAATTTTGAGTAACATGGGAACTACAACATACCAATCTACAGAGGCAGCAATATATAAAGGATAAATAAGCTCAGGAGCAAGCTCCATAGCTTGAATGACATTCAAAATACCCAACTGCATCAACAAAGACCAAGATAAGATGGATTGCAGTAGCTTTCTAAGTAAATGAAAGATTGGACATGCTTGTATGCGTTCAAATATCTGACATGTTAACAAAATAAATTTTGGAGAGGTCATATATGTCAGAATAATATCTATAGTTGTTATAGTTGCAGTAGTTAATGGTTGATTATCAAACCAACTCTACTAGCCTAGCATGTCAGTTACAAAAGTTAGCTCCAGCAGTCACTTGTTAGATTACAACTTTCTATCATGACTTGCATATAAATATCATATAACCAATACGGTCAGAACTGCACAATAATATAAGTTCAGTTCTGATTCTCTTTAATTCTCTCTGAATATTTTCTTTCTCTTCCTGCATTTCGTATCAATCTTAAAATTCTATGGTTAAAAAATTATCATATCATATTGAGTGATGAATTCTTCAATTACGTTTCTTTTGACAAGAGAATAAATGTGATGGATAAGAGATAGTAGTACAGTAACTTATCAGTTTTCAGAATTAAAGTAACAACATCAACAACATATGCTACGTGACCTTTGCATGGCAAGATAATATTAAAACCATTACATGATTTCGTACCTTTATAGGTAAAATTTCATTACTTAGCAACTGTTGTTTCCCCATAACACGATTGACTTGAGTTTCTGAAAGCCCAGGAGGGACTCCACCACTGAAACAGAACAAAATCTATAGAGTTAAGTCTAACAATTTTTATGAAAATAAAACTGAGTTTTCACTTTTCTATTCTTAGATTCAGATTTTGAGTATTATGGTTCTTATGTAAACATTATTTTACTTTGTTCAACTAACTTCTAACTTACTGGCAGTTACAGCAATTACCAACTAACATACTAAGAGATAACCTGAGTTAGGACCATTTTAGTTTACAATTTACAAGGAACAGAAACTAGTAAAGGAACATGCACATAAAAAGAGGCATGTATTATATACTCTACCAAACTGCCCTTTGATTGAAATAGGATGAAACAAACTAATTCATGTTAGAACAAAATTCAAATACCATAAGCTCCTTTTAGCATAAATCCAGTTCCATACCTTTGGGAGACCCGCTGGTACAATATTGTATGAAGACAAAACTCAATAAACAGTCCCCTATCTTGAGAGTTGTTCACCTTTTTATACTTTGCAGCAATTTCCTCACCAATTTGACCAGAGTGGCATTCACCAATTACCTAAAACGAAGCAGAAATCCATTCATAGTCATATCCCAAAAATGTATAACTGAGGATGACCTTGCTATTCTATAGGATAGTAAAAAGAAAAAGAAAAAAGCAACTAAGACATAATAATGAAAATAGACCAAGAAATTTCCTTTTAAAAAAGAACGCTGGATAAAAGCCCATGGATCCAAGAAATCCAAGTGCTCTAATGTTAGTAGTGGACCCTTCTTCCCACCAAAAATCCATTTATTTGAATGCCCAAGCAAAAAAGCTTAAAATTTCCATCTATTTTTCCTTATATATCCTTCCCAATTTCCTCAAAAGAAATATCTGCAAAACTGAAGCCTGTCAAGGATAGAATAAGGGGACAAAGGGTTTCAATGACTTAAAAATTAGAATCACACAAACTCAAAAACTGTGTACCAATGCTGAAAAAAACATTAATGAAAAAGTCTTCCACAGCTGTAATTATAAGATATAACCATGACCATTAAGGTTTGGTCAAAGTCCAATAGTGTATGTTGATACCTTAACAACGATTCTAAGGATAATTTCCTGGTGTTGAAGTGAAAGTTTTGAGATGTTCACCAAGAGATC
Source organism: Sphenostylis stenocarpa (assembly GCA_963425845.1). NCBI lineage: Eukaryota > Viridiplantae > Streptophyta > Magnoliopsida > Fabales > Fabaceae > Sphenostylis > Sphenostylis stenocarpa. The sequence continues at coordinate 6,586,161 of OY731405.1, read as the reverse complement.
AGGAGCCAGATCTTCCTTTTCCTATTGAAATGCATTGAGCATTAGATAGTCTCTACAATAAGCATTCAATAGCAGAAAAAAAACATTTAAAGGAGTGCCAAACCAATCAATTTGTCTGTTTATCCATTAATTAAACAATATTCAATTTTGAAACTTTAACCAGATAAAGCCACAACAAAAATAACAAACAGGCACTAAGATATAAATAACAAGAGACCTTTGCATTTACACGCTGAAAAGCCATCTCTATATACACAATGCAAAAATTCCTTATGATAGGGACAGCACCAGAATCGAAATACAACTTCCACAGGTCCGACAAAGGTAAACCAATTTGAGGCTGGAGCTTAACTCTCTTGTTGACGTGACTCAAAATCTCAAGCACCTGTCAAAAACACAAGTCAACCATTGTGAAACATTTGCCAAATCAGTTCACAAAATTACATCGACGAAATAGACCATGCAAGACTGATATAGATGTATACAAACAATAGCGTAAAATGCGATCTCACTATGTCAAAGCAAAATGTACTCATAGTAAACGAGCAATAGAATTCTACCGATTCGTACAGCAGAGAAGAGATATTTCACCCAGTCGATAATGTATGCATAGCCAAAACACAATATATTTCGTAAGTTTACATCAAAGAGTACAAAAATAGACCGTGAAGTACGATGTTCGTGTAAGCAAACTCTTCGCTATCCTTAAAAAAGCCATTCACTCATAATATGCCCAACCAAAACACACTTCGTTAACAGTAATCATTTACATCAGTTAACGCAGCTCTAGCAATAACAGAGAAGACACAGTTCAATTTTCATCCAGACAACGACGTTTGCAGAGTCAAAACGCAATCTATTTCCGCAGATACAAAGAGCGATGTGCATGTACGCAAATTCTTCGTTATTCTAAGAAGTGCAATACAATCTTACAACGCCAGAGCAAACCTACTGTCACTAAACAGCAATAAGTTCATGTCCTAACACTCATAGCAATTGCAACAACAGAGAAAATATGTTTCAAGTTTCAATTTACGCGTTCCTAGTTTGATTTGGAAATAGCGGAATTGAAATTAGGCGGTGGAGAACCTTATTGCGAACGGCGAGGGATTGCGAGGAGAGGGAGGAGATGCAGAGAGGGAGAAGCTTCGCGAGCAATGGTTCAAGCTTGGAATCATCGCACAGAGCCAAGCGAGTCAGCATCCGATCCAGCATTTCTTCTACCTCCGCGTCGGACTTCGCTGACAACAACGACGCTGATGATGACTCCGCCATTTCTTTCCCTCTTTCGTCGATTCGTTTCTTCACCAACAAACTCAAACTCTTCTTTGTGCGCCAGGCAAGTTAATAAATATGAATTAGGAAATAACGCTGCTTGCGCTCTACGACTGCCTTGGACTCTTTGCTTCGTTCTGTTCTGGTCTCGTTTCTCTACCTTCAACTCACGCTTAGGCCCAATTGTGTAGAGAATTTGCAACTTATTTCCCCTTTCAAAGTTTAAGGTTTAATATGTTTTCAGTGACTAAAATTTAAAATAAATATTTATCTTACATTAAAAGATTATTTTAATCTTTAAAAATTAATAAAGTATAGTTATAGACTTTAAATACTAAATTTGAAAAATTAAAAATAAATTTAAAAACATAATTTTAGTTTTTAAAAATTTATTAAAGAATTAAAATATTTAAAAATAAAAAAATTACCCTAAATTTTAAGGACTAATAACATTTTAATATAAAATCTTATCACACACTTAATCTTTTTATTCGTGATGATATATTATTCAAATACTAGTAAACAAGACTGAAGCGTTTATTAAAGATTATTATTAATATTTGATATATACAATGAATGGATAAATAATATTTTTATTATTAATAATATGGTATTTCATGTTATAATTAAATGATATGTTAACAATTAATTAAAGTTGATTAATTTTCAAAAAAAAAGTAAACATTTGTAAAACTATGAAGATAAAAACGAATTTAATCTTTAAAAAAAAATTATTCTGAAAATACTACCTTATAGATCTAGCAATTTCATGTGTTATTGGATTTGGGAGTTTGTTTATAAGAAAATAATCGTAATATTATTCACTTAATATGTATTCTTATGAAAAAAGTTATATTCCGTAGAAAAATGGAAATCAATTTTTAAATTTTATATATAGTTCTTATATTAATTCAGATACTTTATTTTAATTATTTAAAATATAAAATATTTATACAAATGTTAAAATTAAACTAAAGTCGTTTTTTTTTCTTAAAATGTGATTTCTGCAAAATATAGTATCATACCTTAAAATATGAGTATCCTTGATAGTGAAAGAAAATAAATATTTAATTGTTAAATACGATATATATATCATTGTCATAAATTTTTACTTTGTTATATGCTTAACTGTAAATAAGTCAAATCCGAATACCAAATTAAATAAAAAAAAAGCAATAACGGAGTAAATTGTGTACATAAATAATATTTAAAATAATGGTAGAGAAAATAATAAGAATATAATACTAAACTAACAACAAATAAAAAATTTAAAAAAACTATAAATTGAATATATTTAACAACATAAGTATTCATGTTGGTAACAAATTATTACTTATTAAGGATAAAGAGACACCTCGTGTCTCTTTACATTTTAAAAATAATAAAAAATATCAAATAATAGCAGTGAGTATTTTTTTTAAAATACACCTAGAAGTATAAGTAGTTTAAAAGAATATAATTATAAAATAAAAATGAAAATTTATGAAAGAAGTTATAAATAAAAAATAGCACACAAAAATGTGTATAAAGAAAGCCCCATATTTTTAATAATGACAGGTTTTTAGTTTATAAATAATATGGTATATCCTACCTCACAATCCAATCTTACTTACACCCAATGAAAAAAATAGACAAAATAATAGCGTATACCTATGATTAAAAAATAACAGTATAAAATAAATATTGACTCCTTAAAAAAAGAAAAGAAGGGGCCCTAATAGCACAATGTGAAGTTGTGCATACTTTGAGATTGAAACAGAGCTAGAGTCTTGTTTGTCACTTGCTTTGTCATCTTCATTTTGTTCTTCTTTGGGATGGTTGAAATTGGAAGGGACAATAGTATCTGGTGCTGAATCATCATCTCCAGCAACAGCACTAGCAGGAGATGGGGCATCTTCTGGGCTTTTGAGACTTTTGGGCAACCCTTGTCCATAGGTCACATTTATTTTGAAATGTTGTCCACTCCTGCACTGATCACCATCATAATCACCAGAAAAGAAGTATGTCATGCCCTCCTTCATCAAAGGAACTGCCACTGTCACAGGACGTGTTTGGGTGTTGGATGGATCAGATGCTGACCATTGGATTGTGTCTTTGTCTTGTGCATCATCATAATCACATTCTTTGTATGTGGTAAAATTGTATGTCTCAACCACAGAGTGGTTAGTATCTGTGTTGAAAACTGCAAGAACAATACCCACAAGTCAAAAGCGTTTAGTTGTTAGGTAAGATTATTTAACCTCATAATGAAGTATGGTAGAGAAAATTCCATGATAAATAATATATGAAAGGATAGAATAAAGTGCTTTTGCAATGTTAATCAATCACAACTATGATAATTTTTCTCCCTTTAATCATATTTAACATGATGTTTTGCTTGATTAAGAATGTAAAACTTGTTACTACATAAGTGCATAGAATTCAAAAAGATTATGAATTGAAAATTAATAGTCGGCAGCAGTTAAAATTGGCATGGTCTGTTGTTGAAAGAAGAACCTACTTTTCTGCCCAACTGGTTGTTGTGGAAATGACTTACTATATGTGTTTGGCACAATTCGATCCTTCTTTTTCTTAATTTATTTTTTATAACACGTATGGCTCTGTTAAATAATACCTTAATCAGAGCCAATTGCAAGTGTATCGTTATTAAAATGTTTAAACAAAAGAAATATTAATCAAGTAAGAGTATGAAAAAGAGAATGTTAGTAGCAGAAGAAAAGAATAATAAAAAGTACTTATTAACTAGTCATTTTTGGTATCGGATTTTCCTTTTTCCCCATTTACCCCAAAAGATCCAAATGGTAAATAACAGTAATATTCGTTGTTAGCTATTTCGGCAAATTGACGAGTGAATGAATACTTGAGTTGTGACTAACGGCTGTGGATCGTGACAAACTCCATAAAAATACTACAAGAGTGGTTCGTGCCTTTCTCTTTGTGCTTCCAAAATTTAAGCCTAACTTTACTAAATATTATATGACACAACGTACCAAAAAAACAGCTTCTATGCTGCAAAGGAAACACACAATAATTGAAGCCAATCTAACTTCTGTGCCACTCAGAGATATATATGATAGTAAATCTGATAGTGAATCTGATTAGATATCATAGTAGTAAAGGATGTTAGTGAAATAAAAATAGATCAATAAAAGTTAGAGATCAGATCAAAGAATTGAAACCAGAACATTCGGACCATAAGAAATTAATTGTCTGTGAAAACTACATACGGATACAGGGGTCTTGATCAGAAGGTCAATTCCTCATGAACTCAACCATTTTGTCAAATACAACAAGAAAACACATAAACAAGGATGAAGCAGAAAATGATGATGAAATATTATGAGTGGGAAACTTACTAAGGAAATCTCCTAAGGTGAATTCTTTAGTGTCAGCCCACTTCTGGTAATTGACATTGGACTTCTCAGTGTTGTCAAACCAGCCTAAAGCGTCTCCAACTGTGTAATTCTTGTAAGCTTGAGCAGATCCTAAGAGACAGAAGAAAAGGAGAAGACAAGACACAGTTGAGAACATAGGATGAAAAGAGCTTCTTCCTCTTCCCTGTTTCATTCTTCTTGAGGTTTGTGCAGGTAGGTGTAGGAAGCACAGAAACACTGGCTTTTCAGGACTGGATGGCTTAAGAGAAAGGGAACGTGGGATTCTTGTGCTGACAGCTATGGACCGATTATGAAGCCCTCCCTTTCTGCCCAATTACTAAAATAGTCACTGCTCAATGTTGCTCCCAATAATTTGTGTCAGACAAGTTTAGTTGTGTTCTTTACACTTTCTTTTTCAGTTACATCTACTTAGATTTTTCCTATCATGATATCCTCTGGTTCCGTCAGAAACTATTTTCTTAATGTATAATTTCATTATTTTATAATAACTATTTTCAGAATAATTTCTGATTATTTAGTTAAACGTATCAACTATATATTATAATTAAAATTTTCTAAAAACTTATAACTCGCAAGTGGCATGCAGAAAATAGAGAAAATTAGAAAGGAACAAATTCTGACCGTGGGTAAAATGTGATGGTAGTTTGGGTTTCATAATCACTCATTGTATAAGAGATTCCTAACAAACATAGCCATGTGATAGTTGACACGTGGAATGAGCGAGAATGGTGGGTCGGTGAAACATCTTGGGTACATGTCTGGTTGGATTTAAACTTGGTTTAATAAGTTGTGTTTTTAGAGTACCAAGGAATAAAGGGAAACGTACCGGTACTCCTAATCGTTCATATCTTATCTTCTTCCTAACACAAATATATTTTAATTTGTTAAACAATTTAAAAGTTGACAGAGAAACGAATAATCTTTAAATGCAAAAACATTCAAACAAACCACAAATAATATTCGATTTTTTAACCTTTTATTTTCTACATGATGACTTACTTTTGAGTTAGATGAACGAGTCCAGCATAACTTACCAAACTCAAGATTTGTGATCCTTTCATATATATATATATATATATATATATATATATATATATATATATATTATCAAGAAAAACGGCTGAGGAAAATAGATATACGATGGGTTACATTGAAAATGACATGAATTCATATCCTTTGATATATAAAATGGCACTCCCTTAACAACACAACATTGGTTGTACCTTTGTTCTTTAGTGCACTGTACCAATTGTCCACAATTATTTCAACATAGCAATAAAACGATGCAACTACTTGAGTTAGACTTTTTATTTAGTAAATTGAGATTAGTTGGGTCTGAAAGTGATGTCTAAACCCTATTGTGATGCTATTTTTTTTTTGGCTAAGATGTGTTCTTTTGTTTTTTTACAACTGGAACAAATAATAAAAAGCAACATATGGTGTGTACAAATTAATTACTTTTTGGGTACGTAATTAAATGTATGAAAACTATAGTATATACCAGACAAAAGGAGAATCTTGAACAATGGCAAAATCAAAGTATGAATTGTAGTTAAATAGTTTAAAAATACAGGGCATATTAAAATCTCAGGACATTATAGTTTTAAGAGATTTTAAAATGTATTCATATTGCTTTGTTTAAAAAATGGTGATTGAGTTCAGTAATCGAATAATCTAATGATTGGATTATATTTTTTAATTGAGTCAAATCCAATTTAATATAATGTACTAACCAAAATAGGTGACGGCTTTTATCGATTTAATCCAACCCTATAGCCAAACTTAATTCAATTTAATTAAAAAGGTTGAATTAAAAAAAAATTGTAAAAACTTTATCCAATTTAATCTAATATTTTTAATTGAGTTGTTGATGGATTTAATGAAACTCTATCCTAGTATGCATCCCTAGTTCTAGTGTTGAAATCGTACAATGAGATTTTTCTTCTTCAAAAAGTGAGTGCTACGTGTGATATAAATGAAGCAAATGAATGATAAAATTACTACCATTAACTAGTATTATCATCGGGATTATCTAAATTTTTCTATTTATAATAAATAATACTTTAATAATAAGAATTTATATTAATAAAAAAAATAAGTATTATAAATGATCCTAATTTTTCAAAATAATGAAAAAACTATATTGAAAAATATGGTGTAAAATAAAAAATCTTATAATAAATTAGAGATAAATTTTTTAAAATTATGTAAATACAAAATTTAAAAAATACTTTTTTTATTTCTATAATACTGAATAATTACGATTGAAAACAATACATAATATATTTGTATAATCTACTACCGTAACCAATTAAAATATATTAGGATAATAATTTATAAAATTGATATATGGCATCAACAAGATAAATCTATGGATGAATATTGTAAATTTATACTACATAATACATATCACTCATTTAAACAAGAAAAAAAATGATCAATGATAAATTATAATTAGTAAAGTAGTTATGTAATTTTCAATAAAACATATCAATTGCATAATTTAATAATTATTGAATGAACATAATTTAAATGATAATTAACATAATTTGTAAGTAATAATATACATATAAATTTACATTTTCATAAACTAAATAATTAATATATATATATATATATATATAGTTTTTGGTATTATAATTTATCCACTTGTGTTTAGAAGTATTTAAAAATTTCTTTCCACACTTCATTTTTAGTATGTTATATTTCTGTTTTCATCCAATATAAACATTTTCAATATTTTTTTATTTTAACTACGAAAATATCACATAAAAGTGACCATGAATTTTACGTAGAAAATAATGTTTAACTTTAGATAATGATTAATCTTGACTATTATTATTATTATAAAAAAATAATAATTCAACTTATTATCATTAATCTTATTTATAGATTGATGTTTTAATTTCTATAAGAGATGATATATAATATATATCAATACTCAACAACGCTAGATTTGATAAAATTACAACTTTAATATATTTCTATTGAAATATAGTGTGATTACAATACGTTTACTATATTCCATGCAAATACTACCTTTCTATTTTATTTTAATGTATATTGTGCATTTACAATGTAATTAAATTTGTACTATTAAATTGTCTACAAATTAATTTGAAATTATTATTTCTTTTGGTAGGATAATTTTAAAAAATGTAATATGATCCAACAATTAAATGATTAAATTAAGCTTTAGTGAAATTTTATTAAATATGTTAAGATCCATTTAGATAATGTTAATTAATATTAAACACACAAATTTCATTTGAGAATAAATTTGTAAAATACATATGTGTTTATGGTGTAAATTGGTTTGATGTTATTGTTCAAATTTTTAGGTAATTAGTTTTTTAAAGATGAATTGACTTTTTAAGATAAATCACTTTATTACTTGTGGGTTTTGTTAAGGTTCCAACATAAAATCAATTGGCAATATGTGGAGTAGCCTAACATGTATTTAAACCATACCAAATGACATGAGGTAGGCGATGTAAGACTTTCAACACGCCTCCTCCAACGAAGCCTGTCGGACCAAGTAAAGGATATTTTTGACCCAACTAAAGGGCAACTTTTGACCTATGACAATAACCGGAAAGATGGTAGGTTTTGGCTCTGATACCAGTAATATGATCAGTGGCTCCTAAATCAAAAACCCAAGGACCAAGAGAAAATGATTGGGTCAGACCAGTAAAATATGTATTTGTATGTGTGACAAATATAGTGGAACTAGAAGACTGTTGATCCTTATACCATTCGAGAAATTTGTTAAACATAGCAGGCATGTCGGATGCAACAGAAGAAGGAGGATCCCCAGCAGATAAAAGTGGGGAAAGGTTGGTCTGAGCAACTGCAACAGATCGAGGAGGACGACCATGTAATGTATAACACTTGTTAATCTTGTGACCTAGCTTGCCACAATGTTCACACTTAGGACGTCATTTTTCCTGTTTGCGAGGACGAGTCCGGTTATCACGATGGGATGTCAACACAAAATAATCATTAACAAAATTGGAAATAGTAGAAGAAGTGGAAGAAGTCATGAAGAGCGGGAGAACAAACCCTAAAACAATCCAAAGTAATCCAATTAACCCACAAAACACAAATCCAAAATGAGAATACTAAAAATAAGTTCGTCAAGACTAAACGGTGCAGGAGACAACAGGACAACTAACTCCGATAGTAGTGATCTCAACGGCACGGTGGTCACCTGACCGAGACAAGCAAAATCATATGTCACCAGTCAAAAAATGAAATTCCGGCGAATTCTCCGACAGCGGCGGATCCGGTGACTGCTTCAGCGACAACGGTGATAGTAACGTGAACCAGTATACTAGGTAAGTTCCCAGGAAAGAGAGGTGGGTCACTAATGGACACACTTAAATACCAAATTTTTCCTTACCAGAACTTTCCTAGACATGCACATTCACACTACCAAATAAAATTTAGTAACAAAGATAATTCTTTTTTTATGTGGATGATCAGTTTACCAGCAGTGGTGGGGCGGCTCTAGCAGTGGACAAAAGGCGAAAAAAAAAATTCAAGATAACCTTAAACTCTAGATATCATGTTAAGGTTCCAACATAAAACCAATTGACAATATGTGGAGTAGCCTAACATGTATTTAAACTATACAAAATGACATGAGGTAGGCGATGTGGAACTTTCAACAGGTTTAATACAAAATAAAAATAAATAAAATAAAAGCGGTTTCCCTTTTCATGAATAATTTTTCTTATTTTCTTAGACAATTCCATTATCACGTAAAGGACTTATAATTGCTTTTGTATAATTTTCTATTGTGTTACTCCTTTTTAACCTCATGTTTCCATTCACATTTTCTTGATATTTACTTGACTTTCATGATTTCTTTAAATTAAGTTTATACGTATTGATATTTTTTTTTATATCTCCCTTGTTTTTCTTGATTTCTCTATTCCTTCCGTTCTTCTTGACCACCTCACTTACATATCAATTTTCTTTTTGATTAATATGAACTTTATTATTCGATTTACAATTCTATTGTTTTCCTCGATCTTATTTTCGTATACGTTTTTTTATTGATTCCTTGATTACTTTTCAATTTTTTATCATCCCTTAATCATCAATATTTTGATCTCGATCTTCGCTGTCTCAATCTCAAATTTTATCCTCTTAATTCTTACCATTTTGATATTAATTTATTATCATATTAGTTTCAATTTTTACCATTAATCTTGATTTTCATATTCTCGATCTTTAACATCTTGATATTAATTTTTATTACTTCAATATCGATTTTTACCGTCTCAATCACTATTTTTTGTTTTTAATTTTAATATTTTATAAAATTTATTCTTTCAATATATTTATAATTTTGTGACTAAATAGAAAATTTAAATAAACATTCATATTATAATAGAAGCTGAAAAAAATAAATGAAATGAAAAAAAAATGGCAAGGTATAGTTTTTTTTTTTTTTAAGTTAAACTATTTCAAGTATACAAATATTTATAATAACTCACGTTGTCTATTCAAATTAGTGAGTTGGACGACCCTTCGATAAAGTTATTTGTATTTCAAGCTATTAAAGTAAAGAGAGAGAGAGACGAGAATGTAGTATTGACACCGGAAAAAAAAATGAAAGTGTATTATACTCTAAATAATACAATATATAAATAACTTTTTTTAATATTTTTATATTGTGTATTTTTTTCCTATTTATACACTAATTTCATTATTTATTTGAAAAATATATTATCAGCATTTATTATACATTAACCCTTAATAATTTTTAAACAGTACACCGTATTCTTCTTAATGAATGTCATTGTAAATGTTAAAAAAAGGTAAAAAAAGAAAGAAGTGTATTATGTAATAAACTTTAGTAATAATTAGTGTAATCTATTAATCATATTATAAGAAAATAAAATGCTTATAATATATATTAAAAGGTAAAATTATTTCATAAATTAAAATTAATTTGTAAAATTGTACACTTTCTTAATTCTTTTTAAAGTTTCATATGGACAAAATGATAGAAAATTTTACTCTAGCTTAATTAATGTTTTAGTTTCATACAAGTTTACATGTTAGGTGACGTATTATTTAAAGCGTTTTTTCATTTATAAAATAATTATATAATTTTTTTTAATGAATAACTTTTACACTTTTAATTCATTAATATATATTGCTATTCTCTAAAATTTAATTAGTAAAAGATTAACTGCCATCATATCTCTGTATAATTTTTTAAAATATTTATTTTAAATTTATATCATATTATTTTTTTCTATTCTAAAAATATTTATTATTGAAAAATGTGTTTTAAAAAGCTTTTTCATGAGAGAAAATATGGAAGAAAAAATTAAAATAAATTGATTTAAATATAAGATAAAAAGTTATAAAAATGTTACATACTAATTTATACCATAAGTAATTGGCAAAATAGATATATTATTGAAATGGGGTGGAGAAAATCATGAGACCTACATAGGAGCCTTGTGGCTTCAACGTGATTCCTCACATGACTGTTTTAGAAAAGCACTTATCCAGCTATTTTCACATGCATGCACGCGCGCCCTCTATTTTCTTACAACTCTTCTTTTTAATCAAAAAGCGATTATTTTCTGCCTTAAATATTACCGTAAACAAGTTGATCAAATTTTTAAAATAAAATGATATTTGCAAAATGAAAAAAAAAGTAACTGATTGTGTTTTATTTTAACTACATATTGGTCCAATTCACCGTTTTTTATCAACTAATCTTTATGGTATAAATTTAAAACATATGTTCTGCAAATCTTGTCAAATACAATTTTATACTCTCATTATCTTAAAAATTATTAAATGTGAATTAATGCTTTAAAATATTATTTAAAGTGTTCAAACTTGTTGGTCAAAGAAAGTGGGCAAGGGTGGCTGCAATTGGTCAAAGAAAGTGGGCAAGGGTGGCTGCCAAATTTTTTATGTAACCATGAGGTGCTCATGGGACATATTTTAATGTAATGCATAGTGCCAATTTTTTGCTATAAATTGGTCTTCTTCCTACAAGCAAGAGCATCCCATCCCACACAAAATACTACTTCTCTTAGAGAAGAAAGAGTGACACCAGTGAGAGGCAGAAAAACAAGAGAGTTTTAGTTTAGCTTCTGGGTGTAATTGGGTTGTGAGTTGTGAGTGCTTTGAGAGTGTTTTGTAAACATTTGTGTATTTTCTTTTCTCCCGGAAAGAGATCTGTAGTAGTCCGGAGACGTAGGCATTATTGGTCGAACTCCGTTATCAACTTGTGTGTGCAATTATTCCGCTTTTATTTCACTTTCACGAGATCTGACCATATGGGAAGATTCGACATATTTTCCCAACAAGCTGGTATCGGAAGCTGGTTGTTAGTTCCGTAATTTTTGTGGTGTTACTATTCAAAACTAAACAAACGTAGTTAAGCATTTATCATATTGAATATAGAAAGTATTTATTGAATTAAATATAATAAAAATATTACCATTTTAAATAATAAATATAGGCATATTTAACACTTACATGTTTTTATAAAACATTATGTAACATTGGATAAAAATATATAAGTTTTACCTTTTACATATTAATTAGTGGAACCCTTACAAATTTTATGACTAAATTCAATTTGAAAAAAGTCATATGTTTTTTCCTGACTACAGCAAAATTAGATCTAAGACCTTATCAAAATTATCAAAATTAATGGTTGTTATTTTTGGTACAGAAAAATAAAAATAAAAACACAATTATCTTTTAAAGACAATCAACGTCTCATCACCAGAATTATTATTTTGAACATAAATTGTAATGCTCAAATTTTTGTTTTTTTATTTGATATATTTTCACTCCAACCAAAAATGTCTAGAAGACACTTAACAAGCTTGAATTTGTAACGTAAATTTATCCAGAATTGCTTTTTTTAGGCTTCTACTTATAAAGAGTTTTCAAAAACCAAACATGCCTTCAATTTTATAGTAGTGCTAATGGAGCAATAAAATTATTACGGAAAAGGAAAAGAGCATAACGTGTTATTGAAAAATGAATCGAAGTGGCAAACGGTGTAACATTTAATTTAACTTTAAAATAAATCAAAGGACAATAATATAATTTGGTGACATTGAATTCAAATATTGTAAGTAAAATATAAAATTTAAATTTAATAAATAAAAATAAAAATAAAAATTAAAAATAAAAATCTTATTAAATTTGATTGAAAAAGTAATTAATAAAAATTAATTATCTATGGTGAAGAAAGGAAGAACCTCTCTCAATTTTGTTAATAAATAATTTGCAAAAAGTCATAATCTTATAAAGAAATAAAAAAGGAAAGGAGCGGTTAAGTTTGGGGAACGAGGATTGAGGGTAACGGCTAGAAGATTAGTAGCCGTTGATGCGAGAGAAAATCCAACGGTCGAGGCTGAAGATAGAATTGACCGTTGGAAGCGAGAGTGTGTTGTATAAATAAAACCTAGCCGTTGAACAAACGTTCATTTCTCAAAGGAACAAACAAAGAAACATACAAAGACAGTGTTTCATATTTTTCGTTCATTAGTTCGCTGTAGAAGCAAAAGAGAAAGTTGCTACCGACACAGTGCTTGAATCCGCGGTGGCGACAACCGACGTAGGAGGCGGAGGAGAGGCGCGGAACGGTGGTCTTCAGGGGTTTCTGTCGTCGCTGTTCTCCACTCTCGGTGGTGTTTTTAGCTCGTCTTTTCAAGAAACACAGCAAAACGTTGTCATGGCTTCCAGAGCGGAACAACCCATCAATGGTTTTTTGTTTTTCCTTTTGTTCTTTTTGTCCTTTTCTTGCTGCCAACTTGATACACGTTTGAATGTTTTTTTTTTTTTCTTGTACTTGAACACGGGTCCCTTTTAAGATTTGTTGGGATAAAGTTTGAATAATTGTTCTGTGCTTTCTTTCTCTCTTTTTTTCGTTTCTGAAATTGTAGTTTTGTTGTGTGGTTTAAGGTGAGGTTCGTGAGAACAAGCAGAAGAATATGGGTGGTGAAGGAAGAAACAGAAGGGTTCTTCAGGATATTGGGAATCTTGTGGCCAAACAAGGCAATGGTGGTATCAATGTGTCTAAACCTGTCACAAGGTATTTTTTCCTTTTTTTTTTTGATAAATCTATTTTCTATAACGTCTCATTTTTATTTTGTTTCCTTTGTTTAATTCTTCTTCACTTTTAACTAGGAACTTTCGTGCGCAATTGTTGGCCAATGCACAAGAGAAGACCAAGGTTGCACTTCTCTTAGCGCTTTATTGTTCTTTGACTTTTTAGTTTTTACCTATCTGATTTTCAAACAGAAATCAGTGAAGTAATTTCTTTTGTTTTTGAAACGGACGTGTCCTAAATCTGTGGAAGTGAATCTTATATAGAAATCAAGCACTGAAGTGGAGAATGGCGTGGTGGTAGCAAAGGCGAAGGCAGCTCAGAAGCCTAAAGAAGAACCTGAAGTAATTGTGATTAGCTCTGATGATGAATCGGAAAAGGAGATTCAATCAGTGGTTAAGGGAAAAAAGACAAGAGACAAAAATGCCAAGGCCTATAGTTCAGTCCTGTCTGCACGAAGCAAGGTTGTCCCTCTTTTTCACCTTTTGGAATGTGGTTTGGGATTTTGTGGGTGCTGTTTTCCCTATACACTGTAGTTTGTGGTCTAACAACAGAACATGTCAACCTCAGGCTGCTTGTGGACTCCCAAGGGAATTGGTAGTGAACATTGATGCAACTGACATGGACAATGAATTGGCAGCAGCTGAGTATATTGATGATATCTATGAATTTTACAAAAATACTGAAGTAATGCTCTATGTTTTCTCTTTGTTCATCTCCCCATCTTCCCTCTTACCATGCACTTGTTGTTGTAATAATATATTTGATTTTGATGAAGCAGAATGATGGCCGTGTGCATGATTACATTGATTCACAGCCAGATATTAATGCCAAGATGAGATCAATCCTTGTGGACTGGTTGATAGAAGTGCATAGAAAATTTGAGCTCATGCCAGAAACTCTCTACTTGACCCTGAACATTGTTGATCGTTTCCTGTCTGTGAAGGCTGTGCCTAGAAGGGAACTTCAGCTTGTTGGCATCAGCTCTATGCTGCTAGCCTCAAAATATGAAGAGATATGGGCACCAGAGGTAGGATTCTTCTCTTCTAGGATTATGGATCTGGATCATCTTCTGAGAATAATAACTGTGGTAACTTATGGTTTGTGTTTCCGATGTATGTATGCAGGTCAATGACTTTGTGTGCATATCAGACAATGCTTATGTCTGTGAACAAGTGTTGTTGATGGAGAAGACAATTCTTAGGAAGCTGGAATGGTACTTAACGGTTCCTACACCCTATGTCTTCTTGGTTCGGTACATCAAAGCCTCCACTCCATCTGATAAAGAGGTATAATTCTTTGTAGTTGGTTGTTGTTACTTTTTTAGTTTTTTTTTTAGAATGATCTGATGAATGTGCCTAATTCTCATCAATGTAGATGGAAAATATGGTGCTTTTCCTTGCTGAACTTGGTATGATGCACTACCCTACTGTAGTCTTGCACTGCCCCTCTTTGATTGCTGCTTCTGCTGTACTTGCGGCTCGATGTACCCTTGAAAGGACCCCATTCTGGACAAGCACTTTGAAGCACTACACACGCTACTCTGAGGAGCAACTCAGGTTAATATTCTCTTGGATCAACAAATTCGATATTTGAACATATTTAAGCATGCAAGTATGTATTTTTTTTTCTTTTAACATTCATGAAGTAACTTTTGTTTTTATCTGCGGCCAGGGATTGCGCCAAAATCCTAGTCAACCTTCATGCCGCTGCTCCAGAAAGTAAGCTTAGAGCAGTTTACAAGAAATTCAGTAGCTCAGATTGCTGCTCTGTTGCCCTTCGTTCTCCAGCAAAGAACTTAACCACACTGTCTTAAACATTGTAGTTTATATAGAGGGTTGTTTAGGGGTGAAGATCATGGCTGTTATGATCTATGTATGGATTTATTCGTTGATATTTTTAGTATCGTATTCTTTAAAGGTGTGTGATAGAAGTTTGCTTTTGGGTGCTAGGAAATTGCTTGAAGTTTGATGATAATTTTGTGTAGCAGAGAGTTTTGCTGCTAATGAATAGTGAGTTAGTTTTGCACTAATGGATAGTTAGTGAGTTTTTTCGATTAAACTCTCATTGTCTTGTTTATGTGTGACCCACTTGAAGTGTGGATGTCATAGAAGCCCAGAAAAAGTAATTGCATCCCAGCAAGTTGTGTGAATGTGTTTCTCGTTGTGATGATGCCCAAAAAATGTATTTGATGATAAGACAAGATAATTCAGACTATTCAAGTAATGTTATAAAGTTTCCATGTTTCTAGAAATATTCCATAAATTCTTATATCAAGTGAACAAATATTTTATGTTGCAAGCTTAGTGTAAAAGATGACTTAAGTGCATAATATTTATTTAAGTAAACTAACTCCTTTAATAATTTCGCTAGTATAAAACTGCTAAATTGGTATTTAAAATATATGACTTGTGCGATAAAAATTTAATACCGAAAATGAATTTAAATCAAATTAGATGACATAAAAAATACAGAATCATATTTTTGAATTTATAATTAATAAAAAATATATTTTTATTATAAGAAAATTAAATCATTTTTTCCGTACTATATCATAAATACAATGTTTACTAAATTATTCGTTCATTGCAGAAGTGCCCTTCAATGATGTTTTTCATATATTAAATAAATTATTTTATCTGATTTAACAAATAAAAAATTGCATTAATTATGCTATACTACTACACTATATATTTTGAATTTTTGTTTCTCTTTTCAGTTTTTATAATAACATAAACTTAAATTATCTTTTTTATTCTTGAAATTTACCTAAAACTGGTTTTGGTCCCTCAACATAAGAAAACAATGTTTTAATTATTAAAAACGAAACAAAATGATCTTAGTTTCTAAAAAATTAAATTTAAAAAACTAAAATAACTTTGTTTTTATTAAATTTAAGAAATTTAAATATTTTTTAATTTAAAAGACAAAAATATTTATCCTAAATTTCAATAATTAAAAATGTAATTTGTCATAAATACTAGATTTTTTTTATAAAAAGAACTAGAAGATACAGAATGTTGCTAAGTAATTAGTAGAATGATTCTCATGTCTTATTATATGTAATAATATCGTTATTTGTTATATATTTTTAATAACATGTTATCATACCAAATAAATTTTGAATAAAGATATTGGTTTACTTAATTAATATCGCATCGTATTAAAATTTAGAATAATAATATATTAACAACTTCTTCTAATAATGTGCAAGGAATAAAATGGTGATTAAAATATTATCAAAAGAAAGTTGTCTAATATCGAAATAGAGTTATTAATTTTTTAAAATTTATTTTCTAAAAAAAATAATACTTTAATAATTTATTATAGATCATTAATACACAACTCTTAAATAAGAAAATTAAAAAATTATTATTATTATTATTATTATTATTATTATTATTATTATATTCATACATAAGAGATTATCAAATAATTGATTTTTTACTGGTTCTCCGTGTATCCCTGGCCTTCTCTTAAATCACCTCTATCTAAAAGCATGTCTTTATTACTGTTCAAAAGTCGTCCTATTATTTAATTTTTAACTGGACGAGTGATATGATAGCATCCACCTCTTAGATACCCTTCCTCTTCCCTTCTTTCCATCTTCTCACCCTATCAGAATTACTACGATTCCAAACCATATATAGATAGAGCTGAGTCAAACATTGAGTTCACGAGAACTTCTGACCACAAGGAGCCGTTGGAAACCACTTTGTTTCAATGTCAGAACCCATTGGACTTTACAAAAGAATAAATCGAACAAGCTACAAAATTTTTAGTTTTTGTTATAACCACTATAGTAGTAAAACAATTTCGTGTAAGCTAGAGTAAATTTATTTATCCTTTTGGCATTTGGGAAGGGGAAATGATACTCTTTGATGGGGATCCTGTTGTTGCATGTCTATCTTCTCTTCTGGGCTAGGGTTGGGAATAGTAGCTTCTTCATCCTCTGTTTCTTCAGGTTCAGCAGACCTTTGGCTTGGAATTCCAAACATGTAGTTGGGACCGATTAACGTGTCCGGAACAGGTGGAAGCGGGATACCAGGTCCAGCTATAGACTTCGGCAATGGTATCTTGTTGCGGTTTTGAGCCAACTCCAGTAGCACCTGCCAAGTGATCACGTTAAACATCGTCTTTCAGGATGACATATTGTTGCTTGAAGTAAAAAGACAGATGATCAAGCAACAAATATTTCACACACCTTAAGTATAGTATTAATCTCAGTAATAGGTTTCTACTTTCTAGATAATTTTGATTTTAAGTGATAATCATGTCCCACTGAAAGGCAATCTCAGCCATAATTCCGAAACAACTTTGGCTTCTGCAAGCTAGTAATATAACTGCAATACGAGTGATTCTTTCGAAATCCAGTATGATTATTTAAAGAAATATATTGTTCAAAATTATGTAGCACAGGTCCTAGTACCATTTTGTTTTTGCTGACATGAAGTACACCATGATTGTCATACCCGCAAGTTAACTCTTAGATTTTGTACGCATTTATGATTCAAAAATAAGTAAATTTAGTTAATCTTTTTGAGAACTCGTTCTTGCACGGTCTTGGATAGACTTCAGTAGATTCATAGTTTGATACATACACGGTCAGGGTCAGAGTCAGAGTGTAGAACAAACCCACAAATCTAGACCAAAACTTTTGCTTATTGTGTTTTTTAGATGTTAGTGCCATCATTCTAATTTTCCCTCGTGCACGAGCCAATCCAGCCTCCAAAGAACACTCTCTGCCCTATTCAGGATGCTCGGTTTGAAAGAGGTTCCAACATGAAACATATTCCTGTGAACTCAATTCCAGTAACATCACCTTCTTCCATTAACAAATCTAGTCCATATAATCTTCATCCAGAAACCAGAAACCAGAAACCAGCTTCCCAGCTTGAACACACAGTCACAGGCTCCATTTCCATCTCAGCAAATTCCGCAGTGAGGCTCCCACTCCATCTTCGTTTAATTTTTTCCCTAATCATCATGGTTCATGCAACTTTGTTATTGTTAGATATTATGTTTGCACTTGGTGCTTTATTCCATCATTCCCTGTTTTGTTCCACCACATTATCTTTGTCCATCATTATTGAATTTGCAGTATTCTATTAGTATTATATAGACTTCACGAGTAAACTCTACAAATGCTCAACTAGTTCACCTAAACTATAGAGCTTGACAACCTATTTTGGCACCTTTATTGCATATGATACCACTGTTCAAATTTAATATTAGAAACTAACAGAACTGAACATCTTTCTCCTAATGGGTTTTACTTAAGTTGTAGCAAATAAACATGCCAACCTCTCTCATATAGCTTGGCACTTGAAATACATGCTTAGGTTTTAACTACAAATAAGGGAGACAATAGAAGCATTGGGGAGAGGGAGTGCCTGTATTTTCTATCAGAAAAATCACAACCAGCCTAACCAATGTACTTTTTCCTTCTCTATTGGACGTGAAACAAAATCTAACCAATGTGTACGAGTATTGAAAAATTAAAAAGCTACTAACATTACCTCACGAGGGGGTGGTTGCGAGAAACTGAAGTTAAGCTTGGATTGAATAGCAAGCTTAACATCATCACAGTCGATTTCAGACTTGCCTGCATGCTCTGAATACACTTGGGCATCTGTTAACACATCAACAATGTAGCGATACCACAGCTCAAGAAACTTGTGTATAACAGGAGGTTCATAGTCCTCCACGCCCATTGATTTCAACAAAAACTTCACAATCTTTGCATCCCTTGGCATAGTCAACTCTTCATCTTTATCTGCCATGCCTGTGCGTTGAACCCAAAAACAACATTTTTTGATTATTTGAAACAAATGGGTAATTGTTGTATGTTACGTTGATAAATGGGTAATTGCAAAGCAGAGTCTAGGTCTGAAGGTGAACAAGCAATCACCATGAAAAATTCTCATGCATTATCCATTAGGAGATAGAATGTATGTGCATATAATAAAGCAAGACCAGTAGTGCAAATTCATAGATTGCATTGAGAAAGATATTCACAAATAAAAATGGAATTTTACACACTCGTGAAATTCTCAACAGTTTCACGGCAGAAAAGGGAAAGGACAAGGAACTCACGTCGGTGTGGAAATAAGCCACCGAGAAAATACAATGCTGCCCACCGTGCCGGAATCTGAGAGGCTTCCTGCTGAAAAAATGAAACCTGACGTCGAATGTATATTTCTGAACTCTGAATATCGGGTTTACATCTAATAATCAAATTTTGTTATAAACTATAAATATTTTATTATACCAAATATAAATAAATATAATAAATTGGACTTTTTCAAAAAAGATCAAACAAATTATTGACCAAAAGAAATATTTATATTATTGTGCATCTAAATACGAATTTATTTTAAATTTTTTTATTTTCAAAAAAAGTAAAATATATTTCCTTTTAAGAAGAGGGATTTGTTTATATTTATTATTACTGTGGATGGATGATAATGATAATATAATTCTGACTATGTATAATAACAAGAAATATAGAAACTACGTAATAAAAATATATATTTCATTATCATTCATTCAGTTTTAAATAGTTGTTTTTGAATTAGTAGAACTCTCACCTTAAAACAAAATGGCTTTATCAAAATTGAAAATTGAATCTAAATTAAACTTATATGACATAACATGAAGAAATGAAAAAAAGAAGAAGTTAAGAAGGAGTTTTAATCAACTATATAAAAAAAAAATAGTGACACTATTGCATTCTTATTGTTTAAAATGAAAATTGAAAAGAAAAAGCAAGCAAAGTGATTAAGAAAAATATAGGTATAATAACATAACATAATATTAATGTTCATTGAAAATTTTGTTTTGTTATGGTTATGTTATTTATACCAAACAGCGGGACTTATAAGTAATTAAATGTATATACTATATATCGAGGCCCCAATAGGTGTGAGAAAAATGTATTAGTAAAGCCATTAAGGAATTAGCAATGCAGTTATTCCATATAATGCATATGACCTAATATGCAATTAATCTTGATTATTCTAAATTAGGTTTATTAGGAAAGAACAAGCAATCTTTTACAAATTTGTCAACTATCAGTTAATTTTTGTTAAATTAATTAGTTATCTATGTTTTGTATTATATTCAATTTTATTATTTTTTAAACTAATTAATTTATTATGTTTTTTTTAACTAATTAGACAATAACCATTATATATATAAGTCTTATCTAATTCGAATTAATATATTACGAATATTTTGATTAATTTCATAATACATATGCATAATTTATATTTATTATTATAATTAAAATAAAAATCCTCATTGAACAATATTTTTTTTTGTATTTTTGACATTATCATTAATTATAAATTGTTAGATAATGAAATTTTTTATTAAAAGATAAAAAGTCATATTTGGAGTAAACTGTAATTAAACAATAATATAAAATTCTTGAAACAAATCGTGAATAAATTAAATGCTTAAATTAAGTAGAGGATTTGAATAATTTGTATAAAGTTATAAATAAATTCATATGCTTTTCCCTCCTTTATCGGTTGACTTGATTGTGAATGCCACCTGGCACAGTACATTTATAACCATTAATTAATTAATTAATAACATATATTTATTATTATTATTATTATTATTATTATTATTATTATTATTATTATTATTATTATTATTATGTATTATATTTAAAGAAAAAATTAAAGTAAAATTACATTATAAAAAAATACAAATAAATAAAAACTAATAATAATTACAATAACGTTTTTAGAATTGTATAAATTGTTTTATATACAATTTATAAAAATGAATAAACAATACACTATTTATGGACTCCCTTATTATTAATAAAAAAATACATCATTGTTTTTTTAAAAACACATTTTTAAATTTTATTTTTAAAATAGACTGTGATATTATTTTATTGTGTGGATATTATATATTACCATATAATGTTTAGAGAAAAAAAGATAATTAATTTATGAAAAATAGATAAAAAATCATAATTATTATTATAATTATAATAATTTTTAATTTTATTAATTATTCTTTTATTACTAGAGAAATAATTGCGTTTTATTTTCCCTGTCGTTATCAAGTGCATGATTTCTATTCATACAGTTATTCTTAGAAACACCCATTCGACAGGTGTTACCTGTACTTTTTGCATGGGTTGTGTTTCAAAATTCAAGTTTTCACCTCAAAAGCTATTATTAGTATATTGGATTCTTTCCATTTACATTGAAAAAAATTCATTAGAAGCAATCATTTAGAAATTAAGTTGAAAATTATTGTTTTTAAATTAAAGAAAAATATTTTTTAGAAATCATTTAATGTAATAAGTTAATTTTAATTCTGAATTATGAAATTATTTTCTCAAACAAACTGCATATAATATTTACTTAAAAAAATTATAATTTTGGAATTTTTTCTTTACTTCACTCAGACACAATTCACTCAGACACAAAGACGAATTCCAAGTCAAAAAACGAACACGGAAAGCTATCTCCAATTCATTGAACGTGAATAATATAATTGCATATCAAATATTACAAAAGAGAGCGAGGGTTTTCATGCCACCCTTGCATTTTTTAAGCAAAATCAAAATGGAAGTGTCAGTGAAGTAAACGCTGAATGAACAGAACAGCCAGGTAAGGGCTTTGAATGGGACCCTGAAAATGGAAGAAATTGAAGTTTAAAGCATAAGCATGGTGAGTAATGTAATGGTTATGGTAGTAATAACAACAAAAAAAACACCATAGTAGTATGTAACGTCGTAAAGACAAGGATTCCAAGTAGCCTAGTTCCGTTCAAAGAAGCTTGTGTTGTGTTGTGTTGTGTGGCAAGGGATCACAGAAAGACAACACAACACAAAACGTTGACACTAAAATCCCGTAAGAGGGGGGCCACTTCACACACGGGCGGCACAACACAACCTATTATTTTTCCTCTTTTTCAAAAAGCAAGCTTTCATCTTTCTCATTCTCTCTATCCATATGCTATGTGCTGATTCTCCCTCTCTCTAAAAACATTGATCTGACCACTGCTTGTGTATAACCAAATTGGAGCAACCGCTTTGCATCTGATCCTAGAATCACAAGCCTCTCTGCCCATTTTCTATCATCTCATCATCTGTAAGTTAAGGCTTTCTTTTTGTCTTTTTCTTGTTAGCTTTTTCCCCTCTGCTTTAAGTTTTATTCAAAAGAACAAAATATGAAAAGGAGTGAAAAGAAGGACATTAGGGGGGTTTAGTTCCTCGTGAGAAACTCTCAAAATATGCTTTGACTTCAATAAGCTTAATGGGTTGTGGACTTGGGGTATCTCTGTTTATTACTTTCTCATTTTTTGTATGTTTTGTTTGTTATGTATTTTTGTTTTTGTTCTTCGTGTGTGTATATATGTCCCCTTTCTTTTATTGTTGTAAGCTATAATTTGTTTATTCTTTTGCTGTAAATAAGGTTTGTTTTTGTGATTGGCAGAGGTAATTGTCTGTGAAAAATGACAAGGGTGACTCGTGATTTTGGTGATACAATGCAAAAAGAGGCCGTGCCTGCGGTGTCTTCTGATGTTATGTTTGCTTCTAGTCGGTTTCCTGATTATAGAATTGGAGCTAACAATCAGATAATGGAGACAAAGGATGATCCCAAAGTGCTGTCTATGAAGGAAGTTGTTGCACGGGAGACTGCCCAGCTGTTGGAGCAGCATAATCGTCTCTCGGTTCGTGATCTTGCCAGTAAATTCGAGAAGGGTTTGGCCGCCGCGGCTAAATTGTCTGAAGAGGTTACCCTTTCTTCTGGTTAAAAATCAATTATTTTTTTCATTGGAATATAGTTCTTCCTTTTGAAGGGTTTTGCAACCTGAGGTTGTTATTTTGCAATGTTTGCGATTATCATATTCTTAGTTTTTAAAGAAAGGGATGGTCCTTTTTTTAAACCTTTTCATATACTGGTGGTGAATCCAGGCTAGACTTAGAGAGGCTGCATCTTTGGAAAAACATGTTCTTTTGAAGAAACTTAGAGATGCGCTTGAATCCTTAAAAGGGCGTGTGGCAGGCAGAAACAAGGATGATGTGGAAGAAGCTATTGCTATGGTTAGTTCTATTTTTATATTTTGTAAACGGAAGATATATACTTCACATTTGTTTCTTCCAAATAAACAGATTTTCATATTTATCTGTTATGTGCTTTTTCATACGAAGCTAGCTCTATAAATATAAAGTCTTGTTTATTGCTATAGAAGTCAAATTGGGAGAGTGTATGTTGATGGAAAGGCTTTGAGAGTAAACTTGGGAATATTTTTCTTAAATTTTGCATATATTTGTAGTAGTACATTCTCTTATCTACATAATACTTTCATTGCTCCATGAATACAAAAATTATAACTTTTTTTTTTAAAAGAACGTTCATTGTAGTGCCAGTTTATTTGTGCATTCACAGTCTTTTAAGAGATGCAACTGTAACTTATTCTGCGCATTCTTCAGGTTGAAGCTCTAGCGGTTCAGTTGACTCAGAGGGAAGGAGAACTAATACAAGAGAAGGCAGAGGTGAAGAAGCTTGCAAATTTTCTTAAGCAGGTGAGTTGCCTTGTTTTACGTGGTGATGAACGAAGTTTGATTAGAAATAGGAAAAGAAATGGAGATCAAGCATTATAAGATATCCTCTTTATCAACATTAAAAGTAAACACAATGAGACCAACAATTGCATCAGAGAGAACTCCAGTCTCTTACAATCCTTACTAAAGAAATTTCCTGAAAAAGTTTGTGCTGAGCTCCACAGAGATGACATAAATCCTATTCTATCCCATCACAAGTTTGGGCAAAACAACTTCCAAGCACTCTGCCTCAACCATGGAACAAGAAAGCATTAATTGTGGACTTCCATGAATTGAGCGACACATTACTTCTTTAACTCTGATCAAGACCGGGATGTTGCATATTAACAATATAACTTCACAAATACACCAGCTTCTGTGCAATGAAATATTTTTCCTGAGCTTTAATCTTCTTTACATGCCTGCATAAAGAAATTCCTTTTCCGATGCTGATAGTTCATATTAATTTATAGGCTTCTGAAGATGCTAAGAAACTTGTTGATGAGGAAAGAGCTTTTGCTCGTGCTGAAATAGAGGATGCCAGAGCAGCTGTTCAAAGAGTGGAAGAGGCCCTTCAAGAACATGAGAGAATGTCTCAAGCCTCTGGGAAACAAGTACGTGCTATTTACTTGTAATTTGTCATGTTTTATTATAGGAAAAGTGGTAATAAGTTTTTGTTGAGAAGAGTATCTACATAGGCTCATGGTATATATTTGCAAGTAGTTATCTTGTTATAAGGACAAGGGAAAGTCGAAGTGGGGTATTTTGCCCAATATTTTTACTTTTTTGTTTAAAATTATGCTTCAAGGTTTCTTGCATTTTTCTTTCCCTCCGTTCTAGGTTTATATTTTACTTGAAAGCCTGGACTAAACATCTTACTCTTTTGACTATTTTATAATTTGAGGATACCCTTATCGGTCTTATGGTTTAGGACATGGAACAATTAATGAAAGAGGTTCAAGAGGCTCGAAGAATCAAAATGCTGCATCAACCGAGCAAGGTATATATTGAACACATACACATGTCCCTATTTTGTTTCTCATCTAATTGCTATTTCCAATGCCTTCTCTTTTTCTTGGTTCCATTTTTTTTAGGTGTTCCAGTCTCTTAATTGTTCTCTTTTGTTGAATTTGCTTTCTTTCCTCTATTTTCTTAGACTTCTTTTATCCATATTCTTAACATTATTATTAAGTTATTTGAGATATATGATTACATTGATTGTTGATTGAATTGTAGGTCATGGATATGGAACACGAACTTCGAGCATTGAGGGGTCAACTTGCAGAGAAGACTAGACAGTATCTTCGACTTCAAAAGGAGGTATGTCTGGTCCAATAATTCTTTCATAATTGTTTTATTTTTTTGATGAATGATACAAAAAGAAAAGTTTTTAAATACTAATGAAAAACTAGTGAATATTCAATATTCCATATTCCTTCGCTGAGGTAGTATGATCTTTAGATAGTCTTGGGAAGATCTTCTATTTCTTACATGGTGTGATGGAAAATTCCATGATTTTATTAATTTGGATTAGTGGTTGGGTGTTGATGTTGACCAATGTTTTTTCTTTAAGTGAATGGGAAGTTTCTTGCTTAAATGGAGGAGTTTTGTGATTGTCTTCCATTGATCATTGTAAGCTTTTTACTGATTATCCTTCATAATACTACTTTTCAGCTAACTAGGACAAAGAAAGGTGGGGACAATATTCCTCATCTATATGAACTTGAAGGGAATGAAACCTTAGGTTCTTACTTGCAAATTCAACCTTGCTCTGATAATGCCCCTGAAGTTTCTAAATGTTCAATTCAGTGGTATCGTGTGTCATCTGATGGAGCCAAAAAAGAATTGATCTCAGGTATTTTTTTTTTGTTTTTTTGAGCTTGCTAGTCAGCTGACTTTTGATTTATGCATTTTTCCTGCTGATGGTATTGCATTTTTTATAATTGGTCACTTCCCGGAAAGTGAATTACAGTTATGGTGATGACAATTCTATCCTTTAGTATTTATAAATTATAAATGACATACAGGAAGCATTGAAACTCTCACCAGTTCAGTATGACTGCTTGGGCTGTGTAAATACTAATGATTATTTTAGTTATACCTAAGCTACTTTATAAGATGGTATCTTATCTATTCTTGTGATGTGTGTTGGTCTTATCATACCACTTTCTATTGGGTCACTGTCTGACTACTTATAAATATTTAGTTGTATGTTCGAGGTGTTTAGTCCTTAATTAGAGAGGGTGTGTTTTTGATATGATATTGACAAAAGGTAAGACCAAATTATAATATATAAGTGAATACAAAATTTATGTTTCAAATTGGTTTTATAGGATTAAGTACGATAAAAAATATTATTCATACCTTATGACTTTCTTTTTGTGGCTGTTATACATTCAAGTTAGTCAAACTTATTATGTAAGCTGTGCTGTTAAAGATTCCTAAAGACTTGTTAAATATGTCATCAAGTTAGTTCATTGGTTTTATCTTTCCTTATCATATAATGCGACTTTCTCAGGAGCAACCAAATCAGTTTACGCCCCTGAGCCTTTTGATGTTGGACGCATATTGCAAGTTGATATTATTTCAGAAAGTGAGTATGTCACACTTTCAACTGCTGGTCCAATAGATCCAGGTCTGGTTTCAATTTGACTTATCCTTATTTGCATTATTAGTCATTAACAGGCATTGCTTCTATACATTTTTCTATTTTAAATATGAAGACTTCTTATCTGTTTTTGTAAGAGATAGAGACATGTTTTGCTGTGCAATCATTTTAAGCTTAGATTTCTTTTGTACTCTCATTCAGCTGCTGGTTTGGGAACCTATGTAGAGGCGCTTGTGCGCAAACATGACACTGAGTTTAACGTATGCTGTTCTGATCCTTTTAACTTTTATTAATTTCCTTATTATATAGTTACATGAGCGTCTTGTTAAACGTGTATCGTTATGTGGGCTTTTGCTGAGTGATTTAATAAAATTTTTAACAAAGGGTATTGTTTAGGTTTGACAAACTGCTGTTGTACCTTTCTCTTCACATTTCAAAATAAAAAGTTCAGAAGTCAAATCTTATCACATTACGTGACGATAATATTGTAGTTTCATTACTGCTTTGCAGGTAGTTGTAACCCAAATGAATGGTTTACATCATCCAACTGAATCTATTCATGTGCTTCATGTGGGAAAGATGAGGGTGAAACTCTGCAAAGGAAAGACGACAATTGGCAAAGAATACTATTCAAGTTCAATGCAGGTATTTCAAATTGTTGATGCTATATATATTTTGATTCTGAAAAGCGAAACAATGTTCTAACCTCTTTTTTGCACTCATTCTCCATCAATGTTAATCATTCTGTTGATATATATACTTTGTGCTTTGGATTATTCGATGTCATCTGTGTATGAAAATGCATTTGTTTTCGTGCTCTTAGTAATGTCTTCATTTTTTCCCTTGTCACATGTGAGAAACTGGAATTTGGTTAACCATACTGCTTTGGTCTTGTTCTCTTTAGCTTTGTGGAGTTAGAGGAGGTGGAAATGCGGCAGCGCAGGCACTTTTTTGGCAGCCAAAGCAAGGGCATTCTTTTGTATTAGCTTTTGAATCAGAGCGAGAAAGGAATGCTGCCATCATGCTTGCAAGAAGATTTGCATTTGACTGTAATGTATGTCCTTCTGAAACTTGACACATTTGTTAGAATTTGAGAATTCATCCTTTCTCTCTCTTTTTGGCCACCGTGGCTAAATTGTAAATGCAAATAATTGCAGATCATGCTTGCTGGACCAGATGACAGAGCTCCTCTAGGGACATGACGAGTCTCCTTACATCTTTTTCCCCCCACCCTTGTAATTATGAGTTTTTCTACCTTGTATTATTATTATGATTGAAACACTTAAAAGCTTGCTTATAATATTGGTTTAGCTAGTAGTATGATTCATACCTTGTGGTCTGAATCATTTATATAATTTTGTTTCATGAGTCCAAGGCATTTTTTTTATTTGCCTTTGTGAGATTAGTTTATATTTATTATAGAATCCATGGCTGCCATGTCAAGTGTTTGAGATGCTAACTGGTTGTATAAGATGGACAGACAATTACTGAGAATTCTGATTGCAATTGTCTGCGGACACTGGTCTCGTGAACAAGACAATATGTGAATCATCTCTCATTTGTAATATAAAAGAATCCAATGTTTAAATTGCTAGATTTCTCAAGAACTGTAGATATATAAAAAAAAATGCTTTGTTTATTGCTTCGTTATCTTGTCTTGTATATTAATGGGAGGTTTATGTTTATCGGTGAAATAAAAATTTGCAGCATTAACCAAAAGTAAAAATACAAACTAAGAAAAAAAAACTCATGTTATATACTGATATTTTGATCTTTAAAAAATTAATTTAGTGATACATCAAAATTTTAAAAGACTAATTTAATAATAGATTCTTTAAAAAATTGATATTATTAGTTGCGTATCAACTTAATGAGTTATTGTTATCTTTATATTCTATATAAAAAGTATTTTAATTAATTTTCTTGAACACTATTTTTTTTATCATTAAATACATTTAATAATCAATAATAGACTGTATCAAAATATTTAATAATATCAACTAATAATTAATAAATACAGCATTTGTTTTTATCAAACCTAGACATTCTTAGTTTTGCAACGTTAACAAGTTTAAAAAGTTTTGACTGGTCGGTGTCCTTTTTTTGAATAATAATTAGCTTAGATATCTGTCTTTAAATTTTATAAACGGACTATTGATTTTGGTCTCATAAATTTTTTATATTTAATTGATTGAATAGTTATTACAAATGACAAATACCAAAAAAAATTCGTAAAATAAATATTATTTTGACTTTTTTTCAACTATGTAGATGTAACGATGATAAAGTTGAAAAATTTTAGTTGGTCGGTGGCTTTTCCCTCCTTAAACAATGTACACTCCGTGTGGACCATGCTTTGGAGAGTGGAACGCTTGGTCTTGTGGTCCAACCAACTCAAAAACGTCAATCAACGGCTACCATTGTTCTTGTCTTTGTGGCAAAAATCTGTCCCTTGATGTAATATCAATTTTTTTTTCCACTTTTTTTCTATTTTTTATTGCCCCCTACAAAAGCTTGATCTGTATGCTGTTGTGCTGTGTAAATCTCATTCACAGTTACTCTCCCTCTCTGTCACTTGGATCACTTATCCCATCTCAATTCACAGGTACTTCTCTACTCTCTTTCTCATGTTTCTACTTCACTCCCACCTAGTATTTTCCATTTTTATGATCCCCTTTAGGCCAATTTCACCATGTTTTTTCAATTTGGATTTTTGTGAGGGTGGTATCTCTTGTATTCAACTCAAATGATCAAGCATTGACCATCTTATGATTCTATGTATCTTCTTCCATTTTGATTCCTGGGTAATCCATTGATAGAAAGAAATTAATTACATAGTAAAATACAAATAAGTATTATATATTTTTTCTAGTATCATCACCCTGATATGGAATGACAATTTTTGTCGCATTTTTGGAGCATGGAGATCTAAAGGTTGTATTTTGAATCGTGTTTTTGTGACTATCTAATGCTGATGCAAGTGATCCGGCATGTTGCAGTGTTTTCTTTTGCAAATAATTGACTAGAGAGTTAACTTGTGACTTTGGTTGACTTTGATTTGTTTCGTGATTGGATTGGAATTGGATCTCGATCAAGCTAACTTCTGTGAAAATTTATAATCTGTAATTTAGATATGTCCACATCTGATGAGCCAGAAGTGGTCGAAAGGGGTACCAAGGATGAAAAACACAAGGAAGATGATAAAGAGGAAGAGAAGGGTGGATTCATTGAGAAGGTGAAGGATTTCATTCACGACATTGGTGAGAAGATTGAGGAAGCTATTGGGTTTGGGAAACCAACTGCTGATGTTACTGCGATACACCTTCCATCAATTAATCTTCACAAGGCAGATCTTATTGTTGATGTGCTCATAAAGAACCCAAATCCAGTGCCGATCCCTCTGATTGACATAGATTACTTGGTTGAGAGTGATGGAAGGAAGCTAGTTTCCGGATTGATTCCAGATGCAGGTACTATCCATGCACATGGAGAGCAGACTGTCAAAATTCCTGTTACTTTGATTTATGATGACATCAAGCAAACATATGCTGATATTAAACCAGGAAGCATCATTCCTTATCGAGTGAAGGTGAGTCTCATTTTTGATGTTCCCATCTTGGGAAGGTTTACTCTACCTTTGGAGAAAACTGGAGAAATCCCCATACCTTACAAGCCTGATATTGATCTTGAGAAGATTCATTTTGAAAGGTTCTCTTTTGAAGAGACAGTAGCAACTCTTCATTTGAAGTTGGAAAACAAGAATGATTTTGACCTTGGCCTTAAAGCGCTTGACTACGAGGTCTGGCTTGGTGAGGTAAGCATTGGTGGTGCAGAACTCACCAAGTCTGTTAAAATCGAGAAAAGTGGGATTAGCTACATTGACATTCCAATTACCTTCAGGCCAAAGGATTTTGGCTCTGCACTCTGGGATATGATTAGAGGAAGGGGAACTGGTTACACCATGAGAGGAAATATTGATGTTGACACTCCCTTTGGAGCAATGAAATTGCCCATCAGCAAAGAAGGTGGTACAACCCAACTTAAGAAAAAGAAGGAAGACCGTGATTATGATGATGATGACGACGATGAGGTTTGTGAAAACTCCTTTTAACTATGTTTCTTGATTCCTTTCTATGTTTTCAGCGTTCTCTAGAAAATGATAAGCATGCAACTATACATATCATCAGCATATAAGTTCCGGTTAATGAATACATGTACATATGCAATCATTATGTAAATGACATGTTGGGTTCGTAACAGTAAAGAACAGAAAACACAAGAACGAAAAGAAAATAATCTTGTATTATTTACAAGAAGATTCAACAAAAATACGATTTACCCACGAAAACGTTACATAGAGGATCAATAAAGACAAACTTGTTACAAAAGTAACTACCTTACATTCTAACAAATAGTTTGGTAGACGCTCTCAGATCATAACTATTAGATGGTTTAATCAACTAATCTGGTAGATGGTCTTACAATCAACACTACTACATGATTTAACAACCACCAGTCTAGTAAATGTCCAACGGTCTCATGGTCTTCTTACTTTCTAATACACCCAGATAGTCTTGAGCACCATCAACGGTATAACAATATTAGAGGATTTGATCCCTGTCTAACAGTATTTAGAAGTTTGATCCATGTCTAACAATATTAGATGATTTCTCATTTAATATTTGACGATTTGAACTTGGAATATGATTCTGGATTCACCTTATAGGGTAGACTGCACTGTTTCTTTTAAACTCTGGTGACAATATCTTTTAAACTGTCCGAGTATTGGTACATTGCTTCCATAGCTTTGAATTCACTTATGTAGCCATTTTCTGGCATATTTTCCATATACTAGAAATGCTTCATAATAAATTATTGGAAAACATTATTACCCCTGCTTAGTTGGAAACAATAAGGCTGCTTCCCTACACTAACTCTTGATAATGTCACTAACCTGGTCAATAACTTTTGTCTATAATCTTTTTCTTTGCAGGATTGAAGAAGAGTTTTAGTAGCTATTAATAAAAGCGGACTTGAATTTAAGGCATTTATTTCTTTCTGAATTCTAATGGTCAAGACATGTATCTTTTAGAGATCAAGTTGACATTCAAATTATGAGCTTGGATCAAAATTTTAGTGAATATATGCCGCAGCTTGGCTTGTTTTCTTTATTTTGAGCCGTGCTTTTGTTGTACTTAATCGATTATAATGAAAAATCTAGTGCTGTCTTAATGTGAGATAAAAGATCATTTCCCTTGGAACTTTGTGTGTGGCCGTTTTTTTTTATCTATCTGTTTGTGAGGTGGCGGTTTGCTTTGTCATTCTGGAATTGAGAATTGGTTATGTTATGGCTTCTTGGGTGTTGAGTGTGGTCTCCACTCTAAATCAAACAGTTCCGTTGAGCAGTTTGCAATTGTGCTCGTACCAAGCAACATGAAAGTGTTATGCCTGTTCTGGTCCTAGTAATTATTAAAACAAAAATTGCATCTTCCTAGTAATTGCTAAATATTGGTTACTAAGTTCGACCATAAAGAGAAGGTTCTTTCTTAGGCTCACCAACGAGCCAAAACTTACATACAGTTATACTGCGTATTTTCCAATCAAAACTAGAGTATTATCTCGGTATCTACACAATATTTTAATACAAACAATTTTTTTATGAATCACTGAGGTGATTTCTTCCCGCTTTTTTACCGTTTCAGAATCAGGGTGGTTATAAAACAGGTTGAGATAGTTGGTGGATGTTGAATCAGTCTGAGGTCTTTTTTTTCAGCATGTAAAATTATATTAAACATATCATACATGAACAAAATTTTGCACACTTAGAT
The DNA here is from genome assembly GCA_963425845.1 of Sphenostylis stenocarpa. NCBI lineage: Eukaryota > Viridiplantae > Streptophyta > Magnoliopsida > Fabales > Fabaceae > Sphenostylis > Sphenostylis stenocarpa. Next base: position 6,553,370 of record OY731405.1, on the reverse strand, counting down.
TGAATATTAACTTAAATTTGTGATGAAGGGAAATATTAACAAACCCAAGGTGCTGGTCTTAAGTTTTAATGAACAACGTGCACTGTACATGCCAGTGTGAGTCGATTTTTAAAAGTGTGCCCATTATTTCTTTCCTGTATTTGTTCCCTGTTCCTCACTATTGTCATTTTTTCTATCTTCTCTTTCTCCCTTCTCTCCATTTCCCCCTTCATCTATCTTCTCTTTATTATAATAACGTAAAATATGTCAATATTCATATTTTAGAATTATTAAAAATGATTTCATACTAATTTTACAATAATTGAATATTCTAAATTATCTATCACTTGTCTTAATTATTTTTCATATTAAAATTTTAATATTAAATATATATTTTTCGACAGTCAATATACTGTGGGTCAACAAGCTATATGTGGTGAGCGATGATATGTTATTATTATCTTTTTGTTAAAAAAACCAAACCATGTCCTCAATTTGTATAACCCTGACATAGCATATAGGACAATTCAAACCATTTTAGTTATTTTTTTTAGTGTTTGATGTTTGAGAATTCAAACATTACTTCTTTAAGATAACAAGTTTAATATTGGATCCCACGGAAAACAATTCAAGTTAAATATATATATATATATATATATATATATATATATATATATATATATATATATATATATATATATATATATATATATATAGTCCATACATTAATGATGTATATAATTTTTAGATTGTCATGTAAGTTAAAAGTTGTCATATTATTATATTTATAATAATTTGCAATAAATACTTTAAAAAATAATTTATTATATTATGTTTTAAAAATAAATCAGCCATGGAATTTTTCATCAATAGTTCATATATATTAACCATTTATTAAAACAAGTCAGTATGAGAAGGTATGAACAGTAATGTACGGAAAATTTGATTTGCCGATAGAAAATTGGAGCTACATCATATTGTTGACTACGAAAAGAACTACCAATCAACCTTTTGATTACAATGAATAAATGTCTGGTCAGGACTTGATCATTTGTTGGTGTTGGACTACTAAAATTGAAGTTGAAGCATTGGTAATGGTATCCGAGGAAGCAAGCAAATCTCCAATCACACCCAACTCAGAAAACTCTGTCCATCTTTCAAGTGCTTCTGTCTGAGGTGATTTGATCCCATTACGTCTCCCAACTATAAAGAAATCATGTTGATTTGCAATATCTGACACAAAAGTGCTGGTCTGAGAAGGTTCCTCTATGGTAACTTTTTCATACGACACATTCTGAATGTGACCATATAACCCTTTAACACTCTTGAGCACGTCATCATCAAGCATCAGGTCCCAGTTGGCCTCACCAGGGCCCGAGACCAAGTGGTACACAACCAAGTTGCAAGCACAATCTTTGATGACCCTCTTAGCCAAGCACAATGCCTCTCTGTCATCCAAACCCCCCAAAAAGATCATTGCTATTCGCTTTATTGAGTTATCATTGTTGTTGTTGTTGTGAGTAGAAGAAGAAGAGCCTCGACTCACAAGAATCCCCACGGAGCATGGTGCCCTTTCGAGAACCCTAGAGTTGAGAGTTCTTATGTTTTTATCTGTTGATTCGATGGAACCATCCTCACCCCATCTCACGTGAAATGGAAGAATGATGATGGAAGCGAGTTTGTCCAACGCAAGGTAACAAATATCATCATGCATGAAACGGAAGGGAGATATGGCTGTGTAGGTGTTAACTAATGCAGTTCCCGCATTGTCATGTTCGAAGAGGTCGAATGCTACAATGACATCTTCGGAATAGTTGTGGTTTGAGTCGACCCTTTCTTGGACACGGTGTGAGATGAAGATGGGAGAGGATCTACCGACTAACTCTATGAGATGCAAGACGTGAGCCAGTAAGGGGTTGTTTGGTGCGGGGCAACAGATGTCAAGAGCGTTTTTTATGGAAGTTATGTGGCTTGGTTTGTGGATGCATGCCACCACCCGAAGCTCTGCGTTGGGTTTCAAGTTGAGTATGTTTCTTTTCTGATAGCCTGCGTATTTTCTGGTTGGGTCGTAGAGAGCTTTCACCCCGATGCGGCCAATGCTTGCTAACACCAATATCGATATAGCCATCATGGAGACTGTTGCATTGCTCATTAGCTGCATTGCATGGGGACTAAAATTAGATGGTAAAAATATAATATGCATGAAATTAATATGTGTAGAAAAGGTGACGTGAAAAGAAATAAAAATGTTAACGCATCTCTTTCAATTCAATTCTTACTGTTTGAATGCGAAGAAAGTATTAATCACATACCAGTGAGTCAAACAGAAAGACGTCGGTGACGTAATCAACTACTCCTTTGCAGCTCAACATGAGAGCGAGGCACAAACCATCGGTTTTGGGCATGTTGCAATGGCGACAGATTCCGACAGTGAGAAGCATCTTCATCAAATGCACAACAACAACGAAGGAGATCACCGTGAGAGCTAGCTCGCAACTAATGTGCGCGGAAAGATCAATTTTCATGGCACAACAGGTGACAAAGGTTGGCAAAAGGAACCAAGTGTTGAACAACTCAAACTGTTTGATCAATTCAGAGCCCAGTGGAGGACCTTTTCTGGCACAGCAAGACCAAGGAGGATCACCCCACCTAACACAGTCTGGTTAGCCCACACTCCAAACAACCCTGCGAAGAAGGTCATGAGGACCACCACATAGGTGTATACTTTCTTCATAGGTCTTCCTTCAGGTGTGTTCCTCACAATCCATCTCATTGCGGGGCGTCCTATCGAAGTCACAATTGTCACGAAAAGAACGTATTTGGTGACAGTGTACATGGCAAGTTGAGGTCCCTTTCCCGCAGAATGATCATGAGAATCGGTTCTAAGGCTGCTTACAACTGCAGTGCCTAACCCTGACACAACTGTGCCTATCACATCCATAACAAGAGCTGATGAGAGTGCTAAGCGTCCAAGTTCAGAGTTCAAAAATCTCCAAATCAGAGAGAAGAGAAGCTACCACTGCGAAGGAACAACCGGTCTGCGATATTACTACCACCGGGAGTCTCCCCCCGTCGAACTCTCCTTGGATTTTGTAGTTGAGAGGTAGTGGTTATAGAGGTAGTAGTTGAGAGGTAGTTGTTGTATTGAATGTATGTAGTTGAAAGATATTAGTTGTATTAAATGCATGTAGTTGTTGTATTGAAGGTATGTAGTTGAAAGGTATTAGTTGTATTAAATGCATGTAGTTGAGAGACCATATCCAAAGGGTCTATAAATTGACCATGCATCACTCATTGCAAATATATCAAGTGATAATATACTGAGTGTTTTATTTAGATACTTATTTGTCTATAAATTGGTATCAGAGCCAAGGTCACGAGTTCGATTCCTGGTGGACAATTGTTGAAGGGGGGAGATTGTTGCGGGTTGCACAATTGTCTCGTGGCGGAGGCCGAGTGGGCCGAGTCACAATCCAAGAGTGGGATACCTTGTAGAACAATTGCTGAGGGGGAGATTGTTGCAGGTAGCATCAATTGTCCCGTGGCGAAGGCCGGGTGGGCCGAGTCACAATCGAATCGTGGCGCTTGGGCTAATAAAGTAAAAAGAGTTGTGCTCTGACTAATGGCTTTTGGCCTAGTGGTAAGCGCTCGATCCTAACAATTGGTATCAGAGCAAATACCGAAGTCTGATTGGAAGTCTTAGGTATCTTACAAATACCAGATCAGATTTAATGTTAAATGTTGGAATAGCAAGTCGATATATGAAGGAGCCAATGTATACTCATTGGAAGACACTAAAGAGAATTCTAAGGTATGTGAGAGGAACAGTGTCACTTGGCCTAATGTATACTAGGACGGATGATTATCGACTAGTAGGCTACTCGGATAGTGACTGGTGTGGAGATGTTGATGACCGGAAAAACACGTCTGGATATGTATTCTTCATGGGAAACACAACATTCACCTGACTTTCAAAAAAACAGTCCATTGTAACGTTGTCAACTTGTGAAGCCGAGTACGTTGCAGCATCCTGGAGTGTCTGTCATGCAGTTTGACTTAGAAACCTTCTAAGCAAGCTGGAGTTGAAGCAAGAAAGAGAAACTGTGATTCGAGTTGATAACAAGTCGGCCATTGAATTGACAAAGAATCCGGTCAATCATGAGAGAAGCAAACATATTGATGTTCGGTTTCACTTCATCCGAGAACAAGTGAAAGAAGGAAATGTGGAGTTAGAGCACGTCGGAACCCGAACACAAGCTGCAGCTATGTTCACGAAGCCACTGTCAACCACTCTGTTCGAGAACAACAAGAAGATGCTTGGAATGAAGGACAAGAAAAATATTTAAGTTTATGGGGGGATTTTGTTAGGTAAACATTAAATGCATGTAGTTGAGAGGTAGTGGTTATAGAGGTAGTAGTTGAGAGGTAGTTGTTGTATTGAATGTATGTAGTTGAAAGGTAGTAGTTGTATTAAATGCATGTAGTTGAGAGACTATATCCAAAGTGCCTATAAATTGACCATGCATCACTCATTGCAAATATATTAAGTGATAATATACTGAGTGTTTTATTTAGATACTTATTTGTCTACATTTTTGCCAGTGCCCCATGAAACCGTAGCACAGTGACAGACCAACAAGTGATGTAATCATCAAGGAGGAAAGAGCAATTGCCCAAGCTTTCCTCCCAGTTCTCGTTTTCATGCTAAAATCCATGTTCACCCCATTAAAAAATGAGTGGTGATATTTTGACAACAAAAAATCATACAACCCTTATAAACAACTCACTTTTATTAATATAATAATTTATAGACTGATTTAATAAAAATAAAAATAAAGTAAAACTATTATTATAATATTAAAACAGAGTTGTTTACAGGAGTTGTATGGATTTGGATTGTCAAAGTATCATTTTCCTTAAAAAAATAGAAAGAATGTGTACCCCAATATTGATACTAGGTTCAACAAGTCTTCACTGCCGTAAGGGAACAACTTGTTTTTCTGGCTTATCAAGGCATCTATCTTGAGAGAAGGACCTAAAACAAACCCAGCCTGCAATATTGAGACGTATATATATGTCAATGCTTCTCATGACATGCAAATGAACGTGAATAAAATATAAAAATATATATCATATATTAAAGTCAGAGTTATATGCAATTCTTCTCGGGTTTCTGATAATGCATGTTAGCCCCACTTTTTTTATGTAATGTATTCATTCCAAAGTTTATAAACAAAGAGAGGACTAGTGGGAAAGCATATATCTGTACCATCATCTGAGAAACGAAATAGGGGAAGCCCCAACGCTTGAGCACCAAATGAAAGCATTGTCTGATGGTGAAAATGGTGAGAATTTGGAGCTCCAACAGTGGCATCGAGGCTCTTTCTGGTAATGCACCATAGTCTGTGTTACCCCAGATGCACCATATTCCTTTATGATTATGAAAAAGGAATGGATAGAGAGGAAGGCTCCAGGCTTCCTTTCTTTCTCTTGGTGTTAACATAGGAATGGGAGCAGTTTGAATGGATGCCTTTTTTCCCTTCCCTTCCCTTCCCTTGTTGAATCAGCCAAGTCAGTAGCCTTTTCTTTTAAGAGGGATTGCCTATTGATGCAAGGAATAAGGGCTGCTAAATCATCTGTAGTATAGTAGTACTATTAGGTTAGGGTTAGGTAGGCAAATGGGATTTTTCTTTCCTAGGCTCAGGAGCGTAGTAAGAGGATTCCGCTGCATAAAATCCCACATTTTCTGACTCAGACGGCACAAGTCAATGAAGCAATAGCGCTTGATTAATCGATGGCAAAATATTCTATTCTACTAGAGGTTCTCCCTTGTTCTTTGAATTCGATAGAATGATCAAACCATGACACTAGATGCTTAGATAAGATGTTATGAAGAAAGATCTATCTGACTGACAGGGGATTCTCGAGTTATGTAAGGTTCTCCTTTGTGACCTCAGTCCTAGAACATCCCATCCTCCGAAACATCAGACGATTTTTTGGCAGAAACAACCTATTTTGTTTTGTTTGGAAAAGATCCTATGTTAGCGTTAGCGTTAGGAGACATCAGATGAGTCTTAAGTGGCAGCGGGTGATGAAGCTATAGCGGGCTCCCTTCTCCTACTCCTACTTGAACCAACATATTGAGGTGAAGCAACTAGCAACTATAGACCTAATGATAAAATGGTAACTTTCATTCCCTTCTTTCCCCTTCATTTTCTTCTATCACTAGCAGCACCCTTTGTTTGAAAGCTAAAGTAGCCTTTCCATCCTTTATAGACATCATTTTGAGGGAAATTAACACTGAGATGATGAAAAAGATAGACCGGTGTGTCATTGGTCTTTCTTTCGTAGTGGGATAAACTAACCTAAATAGTCAAGTGAAGGAGACCCACATGCCCACTTCTCCTTCCCCGCCCCATTTCTGGGACGGGCCTGCTCTCGCCTTCTTTTTTTATTTTAGGTTGGGGCTCGAGCTACTTTTTCTCCCGGGAACAGATAACTTGCTGCCCAAGTCTACCTACCAGAAAGCCATGTCGATTTCTATCCCACTTTGGGGATCCCTTATCCCTGTAGACAAACAAGTATCTAAATAAAGCACTCTGTATATTATCACTTGATGTGTTTGCAATGAGTGATGCATGGTCAATTTATAGGCCCTTTGGATATGACCTCTCAACTACATTCATTTAATACAACTACTACCTTTCAACTACATACATTCAATACAACAACTAACTCTCAACTACTACCTCTATAACCACTACCTCTCAACTACATGCATTTAATGTTTACCTAACAAAATCCCCCCATAAACTTAAATGTTTTTCTTGTCCTTTATTCCAAGCATCTTCTTGTTGTTCTCGAACAGAGTGGTTGACAGTGGCTTCGTGAACATATCTGCAGCTTGTGTTCGGGTTCCGACGTGCTCTAACTCCACATTTCCTTCTTTCACTTGTTCTCGGATGAAGTGAAACCGAACATCAATATGTTTGCTTCTCTCATGATTGACCGGATTCTTTGCCAATTCAATGGCCGACTTGTTATCAACTCGAATCACAGTCCCTCTTTCTTGCTTCAACTCCAGCTTGCTTAGAAGGTTTCTAAGCCAAACTGCATGACAGACACTCCAGGATGCTGCAACGTACTCGGCTTCACAAGTTGACAATGTTACAATGGGCTGCTTTTTTGAAAGCCAGGTGAATGCTGTGTTTCCCATGAAGAATACATATCCAGACGTGCTTTTCCGGTCATCAACATCTCCACACCAGTCACTATCCGAGTAGCCTACTAGTCGATAATCATCCGTCCTAGTATACATTAGGCCAAGTGACACTGTTCCTCTCACATACCTTAGAATTCTCTTTAGTGCCTTCCAATGAGTATACCTTGGCTCCTCCATATATCGACTTGCTATTCCAACACTTAGCATTAAATCTGGTATGGTATTTGTAAGATACCTAAGACTTCCAATCAGACTTCGGTATTTGCTCGCATCAACTCGGTCTCCATCTGCATACTTAGAAAGTTTTGTACCAGGTTCCATAGGGGTGGAAACCGGGTTGCAACTTGTCATCTTAAACTTCTTCAAGATCTCCTCAGCATACCTTTCCTACGACACAAAGATGCCATCCTTTCCCTGAACAACTTCTAAGCCAAGAAAATACTTCATAAGACCCAAGTCAGTCATCTCAAACTCCTTCTTCATCACTTCTTTAAACTCTTCAATTAGCTCGGCATTATTTCCCATGAAGATAAGATCATCAACATATAGGGCAACAAACATCACATCTTCTCCTTTCTTCTTTATGTATAGAGCATGTTCATAAGGACACTGCTCATATCCATTCCTTTTGAAGTAAGTGTCAATTCTTTCATTCCATGCTCGTGGAGCTTGTTTCAAGCCATAAAGTGCCTTCTTCAATCTCAACACTTTCTTCTCTTCTCCTCTTCGCATGTATCCGAGTGGCTGTTCAACATATACTTCCTCCTCCAAGATTCCATTCAGAAATGCCGACTTCACGTCCATCTGCAAGATTGTCCATCTGTGTTGAGCTGCTAAGGAAATCAGCAACCTAATTGTTTCCATTCTCGTCACTGGGGCGAATACTTCGTCATAGTCTATTCCTTCTTTCTGCTTGTACCCCTTCACTACGAGTCGAGCTTTATATCGTTCAACTTCTCCTTCAGCATTTGTCTTCTTCTTGTACACCCACTTTACGCCGATAGGTCGTGCTCCTTTGGGCAAATCAGTTAGCTCCCATGTGTTGTTGCGTTCTATTGCTCCGATCTCCTCGTCCATTGCCTTTCTCCACCTTTTCTCCTGCACGGCCTCTTCAAAACTTAAGTCTTCTGAATCTGCCAAGAGACATACAACATGCACTTTGTCAGTGGAGTTGTATATATCTTGTAAACTTCGCGCTCTGGGCTGTAGAGGTTCATCTTCTTCATCAGAAGTCTCATGATCTCTCACAGTATGTGGTGTATCAACTTCCGAGCTTCTACTTCCTATGGACTCCTTCTCTGGGTTGTTCCAACTCCACTCGCTTTCTTCATCAATTTGAACATCTCGGCTCATGATGACCTTCTTAGTTATTGGGTTAAACAACCTGTACGCCTTGGTTTTTTCATCATACCCAATAAACACGTACTTTTTGCTTCTATCTTCGAGCTTGGTCCTCTGTTGAGCTGGAACATGACCATAAGCTATGCTACCAAACACTTTAAGGTGAGACACACTCGGTTTTCTTCCGCTCCAAACTTCTTGCGGTGTCTTCTCGTTCATTTTAGCATGTGGACATCTATTTTGCACATAGATGGCACATTGCACTGCTTCTGCCCAGAACTCCTTTGACACGTTTTTGCTTCTCAACATTGTTCGAACCATGTCAAGAATGGTTCGATTCTTCCTCTCGGCAACTCCGTTTTGTTGGGGTGAGTATGGTGCTGTCAGAAATCTCCTTGTCCCTTGCTCTTCGCAATACTTCATGAGTTCGGATGAAATGAACTCACCTCCTCGATCAGACCTAACAAATTTGATAAGCATGCCAGTCTCTTTCTCAACCATTGCTTTAAATCTCTTGAACACCTCAAACACCTCAGATTTCTCCTTCAAAAAATATACCCAGGTTTTTCTTGAAAAATCATCTATAAAAGAAATGAAATACCTTTTCCCACTGAAGGACTCAGGGGTAATCGGTCCACAATTATCTGTGTGAATCAATCCGAGTTGTTCCTTTGCACGGTACTCGGCCGTCCTCGGAAATGAGGTCCTCGGATGCTTCCGAGCACACACTCTTCACATAATTTCTTTTCAAATTTCATAGACGGGAGTCCTCGCACCTGTCGCCGCCGTCAAAAAGAGGCGGTCGGAGCGACGCGATGGTTTTATCGACCCTCTTGTTTTCGCGTTTTTTTTATTGGTGGTTACAACGTCCTTGGGTTGTCCGATAACCAGGCTAACCTAGAGACGAGGTTTTCGAAAAGTGTCCTTGAGTTGTCCGACAACTGGGCTAACCCAAGGACTTATTTATTTTGGGTTCTATGGAGTCGCCACCGATATTTTTACCATAAACATCGGAAAAGGGGTAAAAGGCGTTGGTTTTCGAAAACCAACTTTGGTCATTAGAACCAGAGTTGGGTAAGGGAGTTAGTTACGTGTAAAGGGAGTATTAGTCCCTTTACGACGCCCCTTTCGGGTTCCCTATGATAGGCCGGCTATTTGCGAATAATTAAACTTGGAAAATTGCGCTTTTACCCTTTTATTATGCGGTATTTAAATTTATGACTACATGGCCCTAACGTCTATTGCATAATTTAAATGAAAGCGGTAAAGTAAAGAAAGAGGTTTATGAACCTTCGAAGCAAGCTTTCTTATATTCTTTAAAGAAAGAGGGTGCGTTTTGGCAGCCCTTCACTCTACAACTCTCGAAACTCCGGAAATGCCTCGGAGGGATTCTTAAGAAGATTTAGAACGCTCGATCTATGCCTAGAGACGCTCGAAACTCCGGAAATGCCTCGGAGGGATTCTTGAGAGAGAAAATCTAGAGAGAAGGGAGAACTCTTGTTTTTCTGTGTGGAAATGAGGGGGAGACCCCTATTTATAGTTTTTCGCGTCGTCGGGGTCCGGACCGCCGTTCTCGTCTGACAGGGTCGAGACCGCCGTCTCGTCCAACGAGACCGCCGTCTCGTCCAACGAGACCGCCGTCTCGTCCAACGAGACCGCCGTCTCGTTTTTGTAGGCAACGAGACCGCCGTCTGGGTGAACGAGAACGCCGTCTCGTTGGAGCATCCGTCGCTCAAGCGAGTACACCAGTCACTTGAGCGAGACTTGACCCGGGAGTCCCCTTTGTTCGAAGCATCCGTCGCTCAAGCGAGTACATCAGTCGCTTGAGCGAGACTTGACCCGGAAGTCCCCTTTGTTTGAGGCATCCGTCGCTCAAGCGAGTACATCAGTCGCTTGAGCGAGACTCGACCCGGAAGTCCCCTTTGTTTGAAGCACCTGTCGCTCAAGCGAGTACGTCCGTAGCTTGAGCGAGACTTGACCCGGGAGTCCCCTTCAACGCGAGAAACTTTATTTTGGGCCAAAAAACCTTCCTATCTTGGTACGGGAGCCTAATAGTCTCTCCTAGTGGCTTGTTAGGCTTCGGCCGTCTTCAAATAGGAAGCTTTCTGACTTTATTTGGAGGCCGGGCAAGATTTGGGGTCTACAGCTGCCCCCCCTTTACCCGTCCAGTCGACTGCTGGCCTTCTGTTGTCAGGATGATCGACTGGGGGGTAAAGGAGTTGACCCTCTTGCCCGGTTGCCTTTCGGATGTCCCGTCTTGTGGCGGATGATCCTCTGGGGAGATGTTGTGGTTGTGTACCTCCGAGATACTACTTCTGACGTAGCCGATCCCTTTGGTGAACACGTGGTAGAACCTCCGGATACTACTTCTGACGTAGCCGATCCTTCGGTTGATGGGTATAAATCCCCCATCAGGTTGGTAGTTACAGTCCGTTGTGTGGGACTGGATGGGTATGAACCCCGCATCAGGCTGGTAGAACCTCTGGATACTACTTCTGACGTAGCCGATCCTTCGGTTGATGGGTATAAACCCCCCATCAGGCTGGTACAGTCCGTTGTATGGGACTGGATGGGTATGAACCCCCCATCAGGCTGGTACAGTCCGTTGTACAGGACTGGATGGGTATGAACCCCCCATCAGGCTGGTACAGTCCGTTGTACAGGACTGGATGGGTATGAACCCCCCATCAGGGTGGTGGTGCGACTTACTGATCTGGCTCATGCGCCGGGCGGGCGCTCTTTATGTGCTGGTTGATAGGTATAAACCCCTATCCAGGCTGGTACGGTCCCATTGCGAAGGACCGGTGGTAGTGGCGGCTTCGCTCGGGTGGCTCATGCGCCGGGTGGGCGCTCTTTATGTGCCTGGTTGATAGGTATAAACCCCTATCCGGTCGGTACGGTCCCATTGCGAAGGATCGGTGGTAGTGGCGGCTTATGCTCGGGTGGCTCATGCGCCGGCTCCTTGGGGAGTGATTTCTGTGTTGGTAGATATATTTGGACTTCTTTGAATGGTCATCCGGGTCGTGCTGCGGATTTTTGTTGGTGCTCATCCAGCTTGCTTGTTTGCTGGGGATTCTTTGTTTTTTATCTTTTTGTGGTGATCACCCGACTCTTGCTGGTTGGTCGAGCGATCTTTTGTTTGTTGTTCGACTCTTGCTTGGTCGTCGAAACTTTTTGGTTGTCGGGGATTTTTGATTTTGATTTTTTGGTAGTGATCATCCGACTTTGCTGGTTGTCGGGGATTTTTGATGAGTGCCTCTTATGTAGGCGGGAATCCTCTGGGGATTTGTTGATCTTGGTGATGCTTCTTGAGTAGGCGGATATCTATTGAGTTTCTGGTAATGCCTCTGAGTAAGCAGATGCTTCATCGGAAGTGAAGACTTTTGGTTGCATTTCATTTTGCCTCTGACTAGGCTGATATTCCCTTATGGGGATGCTGGCTCTTACTTGCCAGGTCTTGCCTATGCGTAGGCAAATGACATTCTGAGGATGAACCTGAAGTTTTTGCCTTTGCAATAGGCTCACTGGGATGATCTTTTTGGTTGATCCACCGGGGAATTGGTTGACTTCCCGAGGGTCAGATTTTGGTAGCCCTTTAGGGGAATGGAGTCTCGGCTCCTTGATTGACATGGGTGTGAGCTGGCTTTTGTGATGCTCTTATTCTATTGGGGGGGAATGGAATTTCTGATTCCTTCTTTTTTTGTTGATTTTCCCTTTTTCTGAGGTGATCCACTCAGGGATTTGATTTCCTGAAAGTTAGGTTTTTTATTTGATTTCACCTTTTTCCGTGATTTGTCTCTTTTTTATCGCGATTTTGAAATCTGGCTTTTTTATGGGGATAATGCGTAAGCCTTTTTACTTTTTAGTCTCTTTTTATTACGCTGGCTTTTTCCCTTCTTTTTGGGGATCTGCAGGGGATGAAGTTTTCTTTGGTGATCCATTAGGGGATTGTCAACTTCCTGGGGATCGGAATTTTCTTTTCTGGGATGGAGTCCTGACTCCTTTATTAATGTGATGCAAGCTATACTTGTGAAGCTCTTTATTCAAGCTGGGGGGATGGAGATTTCTTATTCTTCCTTTTTGTAGATTTTGCTGGGAGATCCATTTGAGGATTTTTATTTGGCCTTCTCTGTCATGGCCTTTTTTGTCATCTGCTGGAGATGAAGGGTTTTCTCTTCTTTTCTCTTCTTTCTTTTTGTTGAGCCCTTGATGGTTTGGACCCTTTTGACTGTTGATGATGATGGGCTCTTGAAGCCTTTATTCTCCATTGGGGAGTGTGGAGGAGACTTAGGGTGAGTGTGCTCGATGACTCATGTGATGACGGTGCTGAGCCATGGGGTAATTTTTGTGTTGCCTTCGGAGTAGGTAGGGATCCTCTTGGGGATGACTAAGCCTTTCCGTCGGCTTTTCTTTTATGATGTCTTGATGATTGTGCCCTCTTTTATTGGATAGAAAAATGATGACTGGGGCTTTGGCTTCTGGAAGCTTCTTATTTCTTCTGAGCTTATTTGATGATGACAACTCGCTCTTCTTCTTATATGTGCCTTCTTTTTTTTGGGTAGAAGGATGGTAGCTGAAGCTCTTGATTTCGGAAGCTCTTATTTTGATGAGTTGCTTGATTGACGACTTGCTCTGTTTTCTTGAGGACATTATTTGGAGAGTTGTTCTCGGTGATCCTGTTTTCAATCACAATCATGGAGCTAGTCTCCTTAAATGCTTTTCATTTTTTTTTTGTTTTTTGTTTTTTTGTTTTTTTTTTTCTTTTCTTTTTTTATCTGAAGTAATTTTTATTTCTTTCATTTTTTGTCTTGACAAAGTCGTTTTGTGCGACTACTTGTGTGTGGATGCCCTAAATGCAATCTATTCTTTTTTATTGATGCATCTGAAAAGTGACTGGAATTCTCCTGCTGGACCTTTTATGATTATGATGAAGGACCTCTCTCTTTTATTCATTTTTTGGTTTAGCCCTATCTTTTGCCTAGACCGCCCTTTTGGGGTTTTCGGTCTAGCGGACTGCCTTACTTTTTGCCTAGGATATCTTAGCGGACTTTTTATTTTTTATGAATGCCCTAACTTTTGCCTAGACCGCCCTTTGCGGGTTTTTGATCTAGCAGGCTACCCTAACTTTTGCCTAAGAATCTCCTAGCAGGCATTATTCTTTTTATTGTCATTTTTTCTTTCTCTTCTTTTTTGAGAGATAGGAGCATATCATATGCATGCAACATTTGTAATATGCGTCCTATAATACTGTTTCAATTAATTTTTCAAAAGGATTAACCAATGTGCTTTTACTTCTGATGAGCTTCAGACGTTATGTGCTTTCGTTGACAGAGTAGGCTGTACCGATTTTGCCGTCTTGACTTTGTCGTGACCGAAGAATGATTGTGTTGATTGCAGAGTGACTTGTCATGTCAGTGTGCCCCTCCCTTTCCTTGGGGATGTCAATCCTCCTATTGATTACTATCTCCACATTTCCCTACTAATTACTAGAATGTTGTAGTAGTAAGGGTCAAGAGAAGAGAAAGAAGAGGATATTTAATTCAAAGGCTTGTGTTTTAGAATTGTTTTATTTTGACAAAAAATGGTTTTTGTAAGCACGGCTAGCCAAGGTTGGTTAGAGTGTTTAGGCTAGTTTAAACAAACGTTTTGTTTATGGGGTGGCGTCCTATTCTATGGCGCTTGCTATGACTGATTGACTTCCCTAGTCTGCCCTTTGGGTTTTCAGCTTAGGATGTTGTATTTTGTTTTGTCCTAACTTTTGTCTAGGTTTTTTTTTTTTTTGCTTTGGGAAACCTAGCGGACTTTATTTTGTAACCCTAATTTTTGCCTAGGCTACCCTTTATGGTTGTTCGGGTTTCCTAGCGGGTTTACCCTAACTTTTGCGTAGCCCCCTTTTGTGGGTTTCCTACCAGGTATCTTGCCTTTTTCTTTTGGCTTTTGGCTTTTATGGGCTTCTTTTGATTTTTGTTTTCTTTTTGCACAACATTGGCGAAACATGACTTTATTTATGACGAGGTAAAACCTTATTTTGTGTTTCTAGTCAATCAGTGATGATGAATTTGACTTTTATTTTGGTCAATGGCGCATTTTGATCACTTTGACGCACTTTTGAAAACGTTTGCTTAAACATGGTTATTAATGGGGTTTAGACATTAATAGCAAGAAGAGAAGCTGATAGTAAGAATGACATTCTTTGTAATTAATAGGGAAATGTGTGCCCTACAATGCTCGAGGGTCGGGCTGGCCCCGAGGAGTAATTTCTAATAGTCATTGGATTTACAAACTCTAAGAATCAGAAGGAGAACACCTAATGACTAGTGTCGCTTTTGACGCTTGAACCCCTCTGTTTGGGAAAATCTGATTTGAGGTGCAGAGGGGAGACTTCCTTTTTTTCCGTGCAGCTTTATCCTTTGTAGGGTCATGTTTCGAAGGATTATCTTTAAAATCTGGTGCTCCCTTATTCCTTGAGAGTTTCTAATGAGCCCTTGGTTTGGGCGGCACCCATATTTCCTCATCATGTGGGTGACCTTCATATTGTTGGGGAAGTCTTTTCATATTGGCAAAAGATATTTCAATGGTCTTCTTCAGCCGCATCCATTCAAGGTAGGGCAAACGACTTGCTGATCCGAATGTTGTCTCTAGCTCAAACTGTGACTAGCTTGTCGCCTACCCTGAGTTTATCTCTTTGGCGGAGCGTCGAAAGAATTGCCTCAGCGTCGTGAATCCAAAGTTTCTTCAATTTCCTCTTTGGATTATGTTTTTCTTCGGTCTCTTTATTTTTCTTTTATTCTTGGGAGCATTGCCTTATAGCTCCTGGGGGTGTAGATTCTTTCACTTCTAATTTTGTCCCCGAATGTTGGCTATACTGGAGATATCTTCATTAATGGAAGATGTTTTTGCGTATCTCCATGGTGCAACCTTTTTTGATGTATAGGGTGAACGAATGTAACAACATCCTTGCCCCCTCTTCCTTATTGACTTGGATATCCAATGGTTGAGGCTTATTATCTTCCTTGGGCGGATCAATCATTGGAGATAACTTGATGACGAAAGGCTCACTCTCCATCTTATTCTGATTCGCGGAAAGCACATCGACTAATCCTTTCTTTTTATTATCTTATTATTATTAAAGTGAGAATGAATGCAATTCATGAATGCAATAGACGATTGAGATGATGAAAACAAACAATTTTATTTATTTCATCCAGACAGTGTACATTCCTCAATGCAATGTTTCGAAGTACATTTTTGTTTAATATTTCTATTTATTTTCTTTTTGACTTCCCGTGTATGGCATGCGAATGCCCTATCCTCTTCCCATGGTATTGAGGAATGTCCACTTTCTTCGACTGTCTATTATGTTATGAGGATGAAGTTTGGTGGATGCATGTATGCAAGTGTTTGTTTTTTCCTAAACATTATCATGTTTTATTTTCTAACATGACGTATGATAGTGTTTGGGATTTTGTGTTTTTTTTTGTATGCGGATGAGGGCATGAAGAATACCAGCCGCTTTATAGAATGCAAAAAGATTTTTATTGAATGATATATGAGATGAATATTCCTTAAGACAATGGCTTAGGTATCCTCCTTAAAGCTTACGCTTTGTGGGGTATCCTACCCACCTCGGTGTAATGGTTCCTTTCCCATCACAGATTTGACAAGTATAATGGCAATCACCATCACTCCTTAGTACACTTGTCGCTTCCTTGTCGCGAAGGTCACAAGTGTGCTCGGGGCCTCTTTTGCCATTGTCTTAGGGATATCTAGTGCTCCCTAAAATGAATGTATTTATGCATGTACCAGTACAAAAGGGCAGCAGATGTTCAAAGTGACATGACTTTTGACTGGGTTGTCCGATTTGGACGCACAGTATGTCAAAACGATGAGAAAAGGGTGAAGAACCAAGCTGCAAATACCCGTAGGGGATTTGGCCCAGTGATTTTCCCAAAAAACGCCTCTAAGGCCCACTTTTTAGGGATTTATTAAAATGATGCGTATGCATACTTTCTTTATGCATTTATTTTCTCTCTTGGTTTTTCCACTTATGACATGATGAATGATATGACTTTGTCAAAATTATTTTTATAAATGTTTTATTGTTATTATCTTATTTTGTTTATTTTGGATTTTTATTTTTTTATTAGCCTTTTATCTCTTCTGTCGGAACTGCGTGGCTACTTAGCTTACAAAGAACCTGAAACCAGGCTAGCTAAAAGGCAGACTGTCCGAGATAAAATGTGGTTTTATGTGAAAGAATATTTAGCGTCCCTTATCTCTTCTGTCGGAACTGCGTGGCTACTTAGCTTACAAAGAACCTGAAACCAGGCTAGCTAAAAGGCAGACTGTCCGAGATAAGGGTGTTTATTTGTAAAATATTTTCCGTGATTTTGTTCTGTTGTTTGTTTATGCTATGCAACATACAAATGCAACAAACATATGCACACACAATTCGATCATCCCCGAACAGGCGAGATTTCGTTTTTATCACGAGGTAGGGTTCTCCTGCAGAAAAGTGCATTGGTTAAGGTAGGTTCTAGCTGTTCTCACCAGGCTAAGGCCCCCAAGGTGCCCCCATTATAGGGTCCCCACTCTCCAGCCGTCCAACCATGCTCAGCACTAAGGCCAGAGTCGGTCTTGTTGCCAAAAGAGGAAGGTTATCACCTTGAGTGGTGGTTTCCGATCACACTGGTGGGCACAAGGCCCTAACTGCAGCGAACCGTACCTGCCACCCACTCCCTATGGTTATCTCACTTGCCCCCGGGTATAGGAGGAACTGTAGTGTGCAAGGGTTTGTGTGCAATTTGTATTTCAAACAATTGCGTAAGTAGAAACAAACAACAGTTTATTGAAAGCCAAACAATAAAACATGTTATAATACAAGGTAGGGTAAAAGCGCTATTCTCTTGGTTTAATTATTTTTAAGCCGGCCCATCACTAAATGGGATCAACTCTCTAGGCTTCCCCAGTGGAGTCGCCATCTGTCGCTGCCGTCAAAAAGAGGCGGTCGGAGCGACGCGATGGTTTT
This sequence comes from Sphenostylis stenocarpa, assembly GCA_963425845.1. Classification (NCBI taxonomy): domain Eukaryota; kingdom Viridiplantae; phylum Streptophyta; class Magnoliopsida; order Fabales; family Fabaceae; genus Sphenostylis; species Sphenostylis stenocarpa. Next base: position 6,535,800 of record OY731405.1, on the reverse strand, counting down.
ATCGACCCTCTTGTTTTCGCGTTTTTTTTATTGGTGGTTACAACGTCCTTGGGTTGTCCGATAACCGGGCTAACCTAGAGACGAGGTTTTCGAAAAGTGTCCTTGAGTTGTCCGACAACCGGGCTAACCCAAGGACTTATTTATTTTGGGTTCTATGGAGTCGCCACCGATATTTTTACCATAAACATCGGAAAAGGGGTAAAAGACGTTGGTTTTCGAAAACCAACTTTGGTCATTAGAACCAGAGTTGGGTAAGGGAGTTAGTTACGTGTAAAGGGAGTATTAGTCCCTTTACGACGCCCCTTTCGGGTTCCCTATGATAGGCCGGCTATTTGCGAATAATTAAACTTGGAAAATTGCGCTTTTACCCTTTTATTATGCGGTATTTAAATTTATGACTACATGGCCCTAACGTCTATTGCATAATTTAAATGAAAGCGGTAAAGTAAAGAAAGAGGTTTATGAACCTTCGAAGCAAGCTTTCTTATATTCTTTAAAGAAAGAGGGTGCGTTTTGGCAGCCCTTCACTCTACAACTCTCAGAAACTCCGGAAATGCCTCAGAGGGATTCTTAAGAAGATTTAGAACGCTCGATCTATGCCTAGAGACGCTCAGAAACTCCGAAAATGCCTCGGAGGGATTCTTAGAGAGAGAAAATCTAGAGAGAAGGGAGAACTCTTGTTTTTCTGTGTGGAAATGAGGGGGGGAGACCCCCTATTTATAGTTTTTCGCGCTGTCAGGGTCCAGACCGCCGTTCTCGTCTGACAGGGTCGAGACCGCCGTCTCGTCCAACGAGACCGCCGTCTCGTTTTTGTAGGCAACGAGACCGCCGTCTGGGTGAACGAGAACGCCGTCTCGTTGGAGCATCCGTCGCTCAAGCGAGTACACCAGTCGCTTGAGCGAGACTTGACCCGGGAGTCCCCTTTGTTCGAAGCATCCGTCGCTCAAGCGAGTACATCAGTCGCTTGAGCGAGACTTGACCCGGAAGTCCCCTTTGTTTGAGGCATCCGTCGCTCAAGCGAGTACATCAGTCGCTTGAGCGAGACTCGACCCGGAAGTCCCCTTTGTTTGAAGCACCTGTCGCTCAAGCGAGTACGTCCGTAGCTTGAGCGAGACTTGACCCGGGAGTCCCCTTCAACGCGAGAAACTTTATTTTGGGCCAAAAAACCTTCCTATCTTGGTACGGGAGCCTAATAGTCTCTCCTAGTGGCTTGTTAGGCTTCGGCCGTCTTCAAATAGGAAGCTTTCTGACTTTATTTGGAGGCCGGGCAAGATTTGGGGTCTACAGCACCATCTCTTTCTTTACCAACTCGGTCAGTCCGCCCAAATGCAAGTGGCCAAATCGAAAGTGCCACATCATTGCTTCATCCTTCACGTCAAGTTTCAAACACCTCTCTTGGACTATCTTCAAGTCCAACTTGTACATTCTGTTCTTCTTCATTTCTACTCGGGCAATCAAACGATCCGACTTGTCCTTCAGGTATAGTACTCGGTCTTTCATCAGAACCGAGTAGCCTTTCTCCATCAGCTGACCCATACTCAATATGTTGCTTTTGAGATCGGGTACATAGTACACATCTCTGATTTCTCCAACTCGGCTATTCTTCTGCAGGTACCAGATTGTACCTCTACCTTTTACTGCCACCTTTGATGCATCTTCAAATGACACGTGTCCGACCTCAACTTTAGTGAGCTCCTTAAAATGGTTCTCGTCCCCGCACATGTGGTTACTTGCTCCTGTATCAAGATACCAAACCGAGTTGTCAGAACAGCTCGGACTTAGCTCGACATCCGAACTTCTTGACATCATCAATACTCCTTCTTCCTCAGTGTCCTCAGAGAGGAGGTTTGTCTCCTTCTTCCTCTCAGATCGGCAGTTCTTCGCGAAATGCCCAACCTTCCCACAATTATAACATTTGATACCTGAAAAGCAGTCCTTAGCAAAATGACCGTACTTCTCACATTTGAAGCACTCAACTCCGGAATTGCTTGACTGACCACCTCGGCCTCTACCGTCACGACCTCTACCTTGTCTTCGGCCACGCCAGTTTTGTTGACTGACTGGCTCCTTGCCTCTTCCATATTCTCCTCTGCCTCTACCACCTCGACCTTGAGTGTTCTGAGCATAAGGAACCTTCTTCTCCTTTAAGGTTGCCTTTGCTTGGAGTGCTTGATCAAGGGACTCCTCTTTCTTCTTCCTTCTCCGCTGCTCATGCGCTTCAAGAGACCCGGCAAGCTCTTCCACCGAGAGCACCGACAAGTCCTTGGACTCTTCTATTGCACAAACAATATTCTCAAAATCGTCAGTTAACGACCTTAAGATTTTCTCCACCACTCGGCAAGTGGGCAGCGTCTCTCCATTTCTTCCGAGTTGATTCACCACGGTCTCAACACGGGAGATGTACTCGGCAACCCCTTCGACCTCTTTCATCCTCATGCTTTCAAGCTTGCCTCTAAGAGTTTGAAGCCTGACTTGCTTCACGCGATTATCCCCTTTATATGCCTTCTCCAGAATATCCCACGCTTCTTTTGAAGATTTAGCATTTGCTATCTTCTCAAAGCCGGACTCATCAACAGCTCAGTACAGTACGTACAAAGCCATTTTGTCCTTTACTCGTGTTGCTCTCAATGCAGCAAGATGAGCAATCGTCTGCTCTTCAATATTCTCTGGTTCTTGGTGCCTATTTTCGACCACATCCCATACTTCTTGGGAACCAAGGAGAGCCTTCATTTGCAGGCTCCAGTTATCATAGCTTACGCCTTTTGATAACTTTGGTAGGGGCATGCTGTTAGCTAAGTTGGCCATCTCAAACAAACTCTCTAACTCTCAAACACTCTCTAACGCACTCAGACACTCAGGCTCTCAAGCTCTGATACCAATTTGTAGACAAACAAGTATCTAAATAAAGCACTCTGTATATTATCACTTGATGTGTTTGCAATGAGTGATGCATGGTCAATTTATAGGCCCTTTGGATATGGCCTCTCAACTACATTCATTTAATACAACTACTACCTTTCAACTACATACGTTCAATACAATAACTAACTCTCAACTACTACCTCTATAACCACTACCTCTCAACTACATGCATTTAATGTTTACCTAACAATCCCCATGGAGTACTCCTTATTTATTGAGTTGAGTTTATTGAGAAGGGGTCTTCCTCTTTCTTTGGGTCAGAGGTAGTACCAAGATTCCTTCCGCCCCGTCCATCTTGGACGTGACTTTGGAAATCTTTTAGTTCGTTGAATGCTGAATTCAACGTGGTACTAGTCTCTTTAGGACCCCCCATTTCCGCTTCTAGCTTTTTTATGAGATTGAATTGGTCTCCTGGAGTGTGGACACAAAATTCCCGTTCAACTGCGTGTCGAACGTCGGAGACCTTTTGACCCTCTCCAAGAGCCCCCTTGCGTTGCTCCACATTCTCCAGGAGGAGTTCATCCTTTGTTCTAGGGCCGAGGGCTCAGGGGCTTGAGGAGTTGCTGGCTTTAGGAGATGAGCAGCAGAAGTAGTAGGGGCCGGAGCGGTGGGTCCCGGGCGAGAAGAGCTCGACAGCTCTTGCTTGACGCTTGCATCAGAGTCAACATCAGAGTCATCATCAGTCCCAGGTGAACCCTCACAAAAAACAAAAGACCAATCTCTTGTTAGGAGAGCCCCCACTAAACCAATTGCAAAGGTCATACCCCCAAAACCGATTTTACAAAATAGATGGGAGAGGTCATTCGATAGTGATAGAATGGTAGCTCTTCTTTTCCATAGAAAGAGGACAAAAATTGGGATATTTTTCATTTTTTTAATCATAAGTAGTAAGTTCCACCTTTTTCTTTTAAGAAAATTTCTAGTTCTATTTTTCTTTCGCTAGTTAGTCCACCTTTTAGTGATTGTAGTAATTCAGGTTTAATAGTTAGAATGTATCTTTCATATTGAGGAATTTTATCTAATGGCACCGTAGAGGAATTCATTCTTCTTCCTCTCTTTGGAGAGCCCTTTCCTTTCGCATGGGCGTAGGAAAGATAAATTCCCAGTCGAAGGTCAAATCCTAGTAATACAGACTTTGTTGCAGCAGATGAAAGCTGCGAATAAGAGAACTGCGACAAGAGAACAATTCTTGACCTTTCTAACTCCAACCCTGACAGTGAGACCAGTCGAGCCATTTCATACCTGTCTCTATTCCCTATCAGTCGACTTTGTACTCGCTTCGGTCGAGCAACTATATACCTCTTCTTGGTAGTCGAGTAAGAGGAAGTCAAGCTGACACCAATATTGAACTTATGCATTTATCTTTCTTTACATAGAGGCGATTCTTCCTTAATACCTTAAGGTCCGGAGGTGGACCTGACGAATGGTGCTCGGGATGCACCGTGGAATGAGATTGTAACTAAACTGACTCAAATAACGAATACCTATGACTAAACTAGTCACTTGACTGCTAAACCGAGGATGTTGACTGGGTTGTAAGCAAAGACTAGGTCACTACACATACAACTCTTATTGGTTTTAACACAACTCTGCTATCATAATAGGTAAATTGGTATGAAACCGAAAGCCTAACCTGGACTACTAACAACTTCTTCTAAATCATGACAGTAGCAGAAGAAGACACCAAAAGAAAAGGAAATTCCAAGGATAAAGGCACTCGGGGCAGGCGACTAACCCCTCCGAGGACGGTCAGGCGATTAAAGAATACTGAAAACTTACCTGGGGTACTGGTTCACGCTGTTGTCACTATCGCCTCCACTGCCTCCGCCCTTTATGACTTCTTCTGCTCCTTTTAGTACTTCCAATTCTATCAGTACTGCGCCTGATCCTTCAATCTACACTAACTATGTTAATGTGGACTTATCCATTGACAAGTTAACTGACCCTAATTATACCACATGGTCATCAGCTAACCAAACTTATCTTTTGACTCTGAAGGTTTTTTTAATGAAGCAACACGTTGTTTGATTTATATATAGATTTGATCTATCTTTTAAAACACACAAAAAACAATACACTACTGAGAAAACTTGTGAAATAAATCTGTGAAACTTTCATACGTGACTTTACTCATTTCAATTCTTCATATCATAAGGTGGTATGGCTGGACTGTGGTAGTTTGGAGAAATCCTCAAATTGGTCTTGGACAATTAGAAACTTGGGATTAGATTTTTCTTTCATATTCTTGTAAAAGTTTGATTGTGCAGGTTGGATTGTAATTTCTGCACTTGGTAGGTAAGCAATTTGGTTCCTAGGGTAGGTTTGTTAAACCTATTATGGGTTTAGATGGTTGGTAGATTGGTAGGTAAGTATATGTCCTGGTTGTAATTTTCTCTCTGGTATTAGTGGAACTTCGACTCGTGTTTGGCGAAAACTGGATGTCATTTCTCGATTCAAGTTAAAGCCAGTATAAATTTGTGTGTTAATATTCTTCTTTCATCTGCTTTTGTATTTACTGTTACCTTACTGCAACTTCCCTCTGTATTTCAGCAGGATTACCTTTCCAGAAGATTGAATAAAGAGGGTGACTCATTCTCCAAAAAGAAAGTAAGTTTTGCGGAGAGCTTTAAAGTTCAGATTCACCCCCCTCTTGAACTCAACCATTAATTCTTCAATTGGTACCGAGTTGGTTCTTGTACAGTTACTGAGAATCGGTCAAATGGCTGAGGAAAGATGACTTTTCAAGAAAGGGAGCCTCCCAGTCAACGGGCCTCCACTTTGGTGTGAATTATTCTTACCTTTGGAAGGTTCAAATAAAAATCTTTATTGAATCTCTTGATAGAGGCATTTGTAGAAACAATTTTAATGGTCCTTACAAACCAACTCATGCCTGTCAATGGTAAATCATAAAAAAGATTACGGTTAAATTCGCTAAATGTGAGAATAGGAGAGTCGAATATGATTATACTACAAAAAATATTATTACCTCTTCTTTTTTAAATCTTGATGAGACTTTTTCGAGATCTGTCTAGATGTGCTCCAGAAATATGGGAAATTTTGACTTACACATGAAACTAATGTGAAAAGGGCAAGAAAGCATGAGTTAGTCAGGGACTATGAGTTGTTTAAATCGGCGAGGGAGAAGTTAAATTGCAATGTCCAAAAGGTTCGCAACACATGCCATCAATAAGTCTCAATTGGGTTGGGAAAGACTTTTGACAAAGAAGAGTGGAACATCAAAATCTTAATCTTTTGGGGACAGAACGTGGCAACCAAAGGTGACAGCTATGTCAGAGAAATAGAGGAGACTCGCTGGAATGACTCCGCTTAGCTTTGGTAAGTTAAGGGAACATGGGCTGGAAATAGATGGTTAAAAAAACAAGAGAATGCAGAAAGAGAAAGTGAAGATATTGTTGTTCTCAGACGATTGAAGAGAACGGTGATTCTTGAAGAGATGAAATAAGGTGAGAAACTTGACTTTGTCGGTTAGGAATTTTAGGGAGAACTTCTGGAGGAAGGGGGCAGGGACTGGCTACAGTCGAAGGGTCAATGATGAAAAGGCTGAAATCTGTTCAAGATACTATTACTTGTTGCTCTTGTGGTGGGCGCAGGGGTCACATGGAGTGATTGTCTACAGAAAGAGACCAGAGATCAGGAACAAGAAAGAATCGAGATACAAAAGGGAAAAAGGCCTATATAGCCTGGCAAGAGCAATGATTCGGCTGTACAGGCTCTGGAATACATGAAAGTGAAGAGGTAGAACCTGTGTTTAATGGCTCGGCTGTGAATTCCTCTTCAGTCACATGTAAGTTGGACTCCTCTTCAAGAGAGAATGAAAATGAATTTCAACACATTACTAAATGCTTTCAACGAAATGCATAGTAGAAGCTCCAGAAATTTGTATCTCATCCAAATAATCGGTTAAAAGGATTAAATGGCACTGGGTTAGAAAATAAGGAGTTAAAGTTACTGGAAAATGAACTATTGGGAGAGGCAAACAACAGATTTTAGAACATCTCGATATAAAGTCTATGCCGTCTCGGGATAATGTTTAGTTGCTCATACGAGAAGTGTGAAAAGTGTATTATTACTGCAAGATGAGGTTGATTACTTGATTAAAACTTTGTCTAAGTTTACTCAAGGACTAAAGAGAATTTGAGATGCACTTCTATCGAATCTTGAGAAATTGTGTTTTTGAACGTTCTAGAATTCAAGGGTACGAACCTAAGTAGGGGTAAAAGCTAAAAAAGATATTGAACTTCTTTTCGTCCAGAAACAACCGCGAGCATCCCCTTTCTCAGGTCTTGTCAGTCCTCCGTGAGGAAGGACATCTTATGAATTTGCTATTCTGCTCTGAAAATCTTTGTGCCACAGGGTCAGGAAGAGATGGGTTCCAAAACATGTTTTAAGGACAGGAAATTTGACTCCTAAGGACCCAAAATTACGTAAGGGTGACCAAATTTCTTGATGTTTGATCTTCAGGAACAGGCAACAGAGTCCCTTAATGCGTGTCTAGAGGGCGGATACCTCAAGGCACATGACGGGTGACATTTTTCAAAATTCCAGAAGCTGAAATTGAAGAATGGAGGTCATGTGACTTATGGAGACAGCAACGGAGGAAGATTTCTAGGTTCTCCAGATCTTGGTGATGGTGAATCAGTAATCATTCACAATGTTCTTCTTGTTGAAGGTCCAGAGCACAATCTTGATAGCATAAGTCGGTTATGTGATCTTGGTCACAAAGTCATTTTCAAACCGAAAAGTGCCTTTTATCTCAGAGCCGGGAATCCGACATGGTAATGTTGGTAGTAAGAGGTTAAACAATATATACATGTTAGATATCAAACAGCTATATCATCTCAAAGTTGTCTTCTTACTAAAGAAGAAGAATCTTGGTTGTGGCATAGAAGACTTGCTCATATCATCTTAATCATCTTGACAAGCTGATTTCAAAAGAATTAGGTTATGGTTACTAGCTTCAAATCTTGAAAGACAAAATCCTCTGAAGCTTGTTTGAAAAGCAAACAAACTAGAGAATCTTTCAAACAAAAACATTGTTTCAACTTCCAAAACCTCTTGGAACTGCTTCACATGGATTTGGTTGGTCCTTCAAGGAATAAAGAGCCTAGGTGGTAATCTTTATATCATGGTAATTGTTGATGACTTTTCAGATTTCCTATCGAATCGTTTTTCTAAAGGCCAAATCTTATTCTTACAAGAATCCTTCAAAAAGCTTGCAAGGTATTACATAATGAAAAAGGATATTTCACTTACATCTATTCAAAGTGACAATGGTGGAGAATTTGTAAATGAAAAATTTGAATCATTTTGTGAAAAGTTTGGCATAAAACACAATTTTTCTCGCTCCAAGAACTCCTCAACAAAACGGTGTTGTGGAAAGAAGAACAAATCCATTGTGGAACTTGCTAGAACAATGTTGTGTGAAAATTCTTTACCTAAATACTTTTGGGCGGATGCAGGTAAACACTGCTTGTCATGTTTTGAATAGAGTCTTGATTAGACCCATGCTTAAGAAAACCCCATATGAATTGTACAAAGGAAGAAAACCCAACATAAACTATTTCAGGGTTTTTGGATGTACATGTTTTGTTTTAAACAATGGGAAAGAAAATATTGGCAAGTTTGATGAAAAATCTGATAAAGGAATTTTTCTTGGTTATTCAACTCACGGTCATGCATATAGAGTTTATAATTTAAGATTGAAATCGGTTGAAGAATCAGTACATGTTGTGTTTAATGAGTCTTCTTGAGCTGGTGAGTATAGAACAACAAGGTACTCTAGATGAAGAAGAATTAATCGATAATTCGTATTAGTTGAAACATGCAGGAAACACAGATCAAGTGTACTTGTTGAAGAAGATGATCCATCAGATGAGAACCCCGCAAAAGCTAATCCACCAACAATTCCTGAAGAGACAGGAGAAGATGTTCTGGAAGAGCTTCCTGAAGAGTGGATTGTCCCAAAAGATCTCTCTCTAGACAATGTCATCGGGCAAATTAATAAGGGAGTATCTACTTAGACATTCTCTTAATCAATTTTGTAATCATATGGCATTCATTTCACAAATAGAGCCTCAAGAGGCTTAAAGAAGCATTAAATGAGTGAATACTGGGTTAGTGTCATGCATGATGAGCTTAATGCAATTGAAAGAAATAAAGTGTGGGAATTAGTTCCTAAAATCAAAGATATCAATGTAATTGTTACTAAGTGGGTATTCAAAAACAAGCTAGATGAACACGGCATTATCACTACGAAATAAAGCTAGATTGGTAGCCAAAGGGTGTAACCAACAAGAGGGTATTGATTTTGATGAAACCTTTGCACCTGTAGCTAGACTTGAAGTTGTTAGATTGTTATTAGCTTATGCCTGTCTAGTGGTTTCAGATTACTATAGATGGATGTAAAGAGTGCCTTTCCTCGAATGGACTCATCAATGAAGAAGTATATGTTTCTCAACCTCCTGGGTTTGAAGATCACAAGCATCCTGACCATGTCTACAAATTGAAAAAGGCCCTTTATGGTTTAAAGCAAGCACCTAGACAATGGTATGAGAGGTTAAGTAACTTCCTAATTGATCAAGGGTACAAGCGAGGTGAGGTTGATAAAACTCGTTCATTAAGAAATCTCGAACTTGACATTATTCGTAAGGTGTATGTGGATGATATCATTTTCGGTGTCCACTAATAATGCCATGTGTAATAAGTTTGTAAAAGAAATGCAAAGTGAATTTGAAATGTCTATGATGGGAGAATTGAATTTCTTCCTTGGTCTCCAGGTTAAACAATTAAGAAATGGCATTTTTCTTAGTCAATCTGGAAATACTCGCAATGAATCGTTAGAGAAACTTGATATGCAAAATTGCAAGGTGTCTCTACACCCATGCTCTACTAACTGCTGTCTAGACTTAGATGAAAAAGGAAAACCTGTTGATCAAACTAAATATAGAGGTTTGATTGGTTCACTACTATATATTAACCTGCAGTGAACTCTGACATTATGTTTAGTGTGTGCCTTTGTGCAAGATTTCAGGCAAATCCAAAGGAATCTCATCTTACCAAGCTGCCAAAAGGATTCCTGAAATACCTTAAGGGAACAGTTAGTGTTGGACTATGGTATCCTGAAGGTGCATCCCTTAAACTTGTTCGATTTTCTCGATTCTGACTTTGCAGGATGTAGATTGGACAAAAAAGTACCTGCGGTACTTGTCATCTACTCGGGAGCAAGTTCTTATATCGTGGCACAACAAAAAGCAAGCGTGTGTTGTCTCTCGTAACCAGAAGTCTTTAATACATTGCAGTGCTTGGGAGCTGTTATGCTCAAAGCATCTACCTCAAGCAACAACTCGAAGATTATGGAGTAACTCTAAACAAGGTACCTACTAGGTTTGTGACAATACTAGTGCAATAAACTTAACTAAGAATCCTATTCAACACTCTAGAACTAAGCATATTGAAATTAGACATCACTTTATTAGAGAACACGTATCTGGGGGTGACTGTGGAGATTTTATTCGTTGAATCTAGAAACAACGTTAGCCGATTTATTCACTAAACCACTTCCTAGAGACTTTTAATATGCTTAGGGACTGAATTAGGAATTCTAGATATATCTAGTATTGCATAACTGCTTGATCTAACGCAATTGTATGCTTTTTAACAGAGTCGATAACAAGTTCAATCGATTAATAATTGCATAAATAACTTGATATTATTTGTTTCAATCGATTGAAATTGTGAAATAATTGATTGATTCCTGATTCTTACTCTCTCGGTATTGATATGTTATTAGTTCAATCGATTAGATAAGTCTTTTAATCGATTTATTTCATTAACCTTGTAGCTCTGCATACTTTCTTCTATAAATCAATCGATTAAATCTTCGATCTCAATCGAATTGAATTGCACTAATGGTACTTCTGAATAATTTTCTTGAACAAAACAATCAATTTAACTTTCAATTCAATCTGCTTATTTCACTTATAAGTATTCTGAATTACAAAATCAATCGGTTTTCACGAATATCAATTGATTATTTTTTTAGGGCTAGTTGTATGTACTTTGTCTCTAAACAATTTCTCGCAGAGTGGATTGAATGCATTTACAACAAGATAAACTTCAACTACTCTCTTAAATATCAAAGATATCCAATAAAAGTTGATTGACTCTAGATTGGATATCGATGTGAGGGTAATTAAAGTGTACAAGTAGCAATTCTCTCTCCTCTTTATCATCACCTGCATGGAAACAATAAATCAGTAAAGACAAAAAATTTTTGAAGCTGATAAAGATTGTGTATTCTCATTCCTATAGTATTATTTTCTTCTTTGAACTTTCTCTTTTCTTGGTTCTTCTCTGTTCTGCTCATCCCAAAGATCAAGTATGCTCAAGCGCACAAAGTCCGGTAGGAAGAAGTCCAAGCAGAGGCGAGTCCTCTACTGCAAGGCAAGAAATCAGTAATGTTGGAGGAAGGATTGAAACTGGTTCAATGGGGACCAAGAGAAAATGGATTTGTTTATCCATGAATTAAGCAGGAAGCAAGTCAACATTCTGAAGATGTTAAAGTTCTCCCTGGTTTGATGCCGAAGGATTCGAGAGGCATTCTAAGTTACCTGCAACATCGGAAACTTCGGACGTTTCTGGAGTTGAATGGTAGGATTTACCCTGACTTAATTAAAGTCTTTTTCACTAACTTGTCCTTTGAAGGTTCCACTCTAATAACTCAAGTAAAAGGAGTAGACATCGAGATAACACCTAATGTCCTGGAAGGAAGTTGTTGGAATAAAAGATGTAGGTGTGAAAGTCACCAAAGGGTGTACTTCGGATGTTGAAGAATTTAATAAAGTTAAGTATTTCCGCTCTTGCCTGAAGAATAGGCATGATTCCGTAAGTTCATTCAACACTCGGAAGTTGAAACTGGAAGAAAGGATTCTCGCTTTCATCGTTTCCTGGCAGCTTACACCCAGGGGAAGCAATCATGCAGTGCTAAATGAAGGAGATTTAGTCCATAGATGTACCTGCATTCATCAGCAGTATCACGAAGTGAACTCGGGTCTTCGTCATCAAGGATCACATGATCAAAGCCAAGAGACTTAGTGATTTCAGTGTATCCCTATGCTATTCCTGATTTCTAAATTTTTAACACATTTTGGTGTTGATCTGGAAGGGGAACTTGTTGAAACTGTTCGACCAACAAATGAAATAAACAATTCTGTTCTTCACAAAATGGGGTTCATCAAAATTGATGGTGAATGGATTTCCAAAGAAGAAGCTGGAAAAGTGAAGAAAGTGAAGAAGAAGAGCAAGAGGAAGGAATCAACACTGATATTCCTGGAACTTCTACAACATGTCCGACCTGATCCAATGGAAGAGGTGAACCCAATGGAGATGATTCCATACAATCCACCGCCCTGACCGTGGCACGCCTCTGTCTCAAGTTCGAAAGAACAATGTTACATCAAATGAGCGAACCGCAATCAGACCAAAGGAGGCATATGGAGATGATTGCTGCTCCTGAGGGCTCTGGCAGCATTATTTGGATGAAAATTTCATCTGCAAGGTTCCAAGCATATTGATAATCAACTAGAAGACATTTACAACAGGATTGTGGAACTGCAATTCAACCAAGGCCCTGGGGACGAATGAAGATTTTCTATGTTTCGTTATTCTCGTTTTCTTTTCTTAGTTTTTAATGTTCTGTTTTATATTCGTAGGTATCCACGTGGCCCCATTGGACTGTAACTAAAACATTCTATTTGATGCAAGTCAAATAGGGGAGAAGTATTTTGCTTAAACTGTCACTACACACACACCACAAAATATATGTCTCTGGTCTGTTATTTTTTTTATGCAGGTGCAGTGGTTATTTGTCTCCATCAAATAGGGGGAGATTGAAGCACTTGGTGGATTTGATGAAAACATAGATATAGCTTAGGTTGTGGGTGCGTAGATGATTAGGTTTTTAGTTTAAGCACTTAATCTCTTGATAGGCCAATATATTTTGTGATAAGCGCCTTATAATGTTGCATCCCATTGAAAATCATTTTTCTGCATGAAAAACTAACATCTAAGTATTAAAAGAACAAACTAAGTTTTTCAATCTGTTTGAAAAGGATTTTCAATTCTGTTAAAATCACTTAAAAGAATAAGTGATCATACATAATCGTATTTTCAATTGATTGATTCGCGGAATCAACAAGTTAAAATAACTCAATGAATTTTTCAATATCAAGTTTCGCTTTTTCAATCTGTTGAAATGATTTTAAATCTATTGAAACAAAAAGATCTTTTTCGAGTCTAAGAGTTTTTAGAAAATCAATCTGTTAAAATATTTTTCAATCTGTTGAAACAGAGAGACTATTTTTAACTAAGTGTTTGCAGGAATTTAATCTGTTGAAATGATTTTAAATCTGTTGAAACAGAAAGACCTTTTTCAGATCTAAGAGTTTTTAGAAAATCAATCTGTTGAAATGACTTTCAATCGATTGAAAGCAGAAGAGCTGTCATTTTTCATTAAGTTGTTTCAATCCATTAAAAGCTCGAATCAATCGATTGAAATGGAGCTTTAAATGAAATCAATCGATTGAATCGACGTTTTAATCGATTGAAATGTATTCTGATCGATCATAGTTTTATTCTGATCGATCATAACTCGATCTGATAGATCATAGTTTCATTCTGATCGATCATAACTCGGTCTGATCGATCATACTTCTGTTCTAATTGATCAGAGTCTCTTCTAAACCTGTTTTACTGCTAACCAACTTATCTTTTGACTCTCTGAAACAGTTTTTTTTAATGAAACGTTCTGACTCTTTGATTTACTCTATATATACAGATTTGATCTATCTTTTAAAACACATAAAAAATAATACACTACTTGAGAAAACTTGTGAAATCAATCTCGTGAAACTTTCATACGTGACTTTCTCTGCATTCAAGAATCTTTTCATATCATAAGGTGCTGTGATCAGAATTGTGGTCATTCAAGAGAGAAAGTATTGTTAGAATTGGTTCTGGACAATTAGAAACTTCAAGTCCAGGTTTTTTCTTTTCATATTCTTTTGTAAAAGTTTGATTGTGCAGGTTGGATTGTAATTCTGCACTTGGTACAAGAATCGGATTTGGTTACTGGGTGGTTTTCAAGATTCTGTCTTGTGGGTTTTGCAAGATAGTTCTTGGGGTAGATTGGTTAGTATCTACCTGGTTGTAATTTTCACTTGGTATTAGTGGAACTTGACTGGTTTGCCAAAAACTCGGATGTAGCTCTGGATTAGAGTGAACCAAGTATAAATTTGTGTGTTAATATTCTTCTTTCATCTCTTTTATTTTCTGTCTTTAATTGTGCTGTGTTTAAACCGAGTTACCTTTGCAAAGATTGAATAAAGATAACTCATTCTTCCAAAAAGAAAGTAAGTTTTGCGAAAAAGTTTTAAAGTTCAATTCACCCCCCCTCTTGAACTCAACCATTAATTCTTTCATAACCGGGCAAAAGGGTTAACTCCTTCCCCTACCAACTAATTTTGTCGGCATATTAAGCCAACAAATTAGCCAGGCAGGTGAAGGGGGGGGGGGCAGTTGTAGACCCCTAATTTTACCCGGTCTCTCAATAAAGGCTAAGGAGACTTCCTATAACAAGACAAAGTTCGCCCGACATCTCAATAAAGGCCAAGAAGACTTCCTATATGAAGATAAAGCTTCAATGGACATCTATCGGCATCAATCGACGTCCGAATAAGGAAAGGAAAGCTTCCCAGGGGTCCCAGAACACAAAGGCTGGCCTGTAGACCCCTAATTTTGCCCGATCTCTCAATAAAGGCTGAGAAAATCTCATATGACAAGACAAAGCTCGCTCGGCCTCTCGATAATAAAAGCTGAAGAGACTTCTTACAAAGACAAAGCTCGCCTCACATCTCAATAAAGGCCAAGAAGACTTCCTATATGAAGATAAAGCTTTAACGGGCGTTTATCGGCATCAAACGACGTCCGAAAGGAAAGCTTCCCAGGGGTCCCAGAACACAAAAGCTGGCCAAAGCAGGTCGAGACGGTCGTCCCAAGGTCGAGACGGCCGTCCCAACTAACCTAGGACAATCGAGACGGCCGTCGCAACCCAGGGGGTCCCAACATGTGTAAAAGATGCATTTGGGACGGCCGTCCCAACCTGGGACGGCCGTCCCGGCCCGGACGGCCGTCCAGTATGTGCCGGGCAGCGAAAACTATAAATAGGAGGCTCATTTGGCACTTTTTCACACCTCAAACACTCCAGTACAACTCAAAGTACTTGTCTACTTCTCTCCCTCTTTCGAATGATCTTTCTGATTGCCTGATATAGGTAACAATCAGTTAAGGAATTAGATTCCGGCATTCGATTCTTCTAGAAAATTTTAGTTGAGTCGAGTTTTGTCGTGAGGAGAGTCGTTGTAGAGCGAGGGACTGCCGAAACGCGTCCTTATTGTAACGAGTTGCTATATAAAGCTTGCTACGCGAGGTTCTTCTCAAATCTCTTCTCTTTTACTGCTTTATTTATTGCTTTATGAAATGTAAATAAAATCATGTAGATAGCCATATTTATTGTACGAATAAAATAGGGTAATAGCGTAATTTCTTGTAATCTCTACTTAAATGAATTAATCCGGTCATAGGGAACCCGAAAGGGGCGTTGTGGGGTGCTAACACCTTCCCCACACGTAACTAACTCCCTTACCTAACTACTGGTTATAATGGCCAAATTTGGTTTTTAATAAAATCAACGCCTTTTTATCCTTTTCCAATGTTTAAGGTCAAAACATTGGTGGCGACTCCAAAAGAACCCTTTTTTCAAAAACCTGGCTTCTATTAGAGGATAGTTCGAGTTGTTGAGCACCTCGGAAGCAATGAACATATTTTAAATACAAAACGTGAGTCTCAACCATCTTTCGCGACCGCTCGCATTAAACGTTCGAGATGTCCCTAGACGTCGGAACGGATGGCGAGCGACGGATGGCGACTCCACTTGGGGAAGCTAGAGAGTTGATCTCATTTAGTGACGGATAAATTCAAACTAAGTAAAGATTTGAAATTACGCCTTTACCCTCTTCCGTATGTTTTATTGTATGGCTTTAATAAATTGCTCGTATGATTATTTTCTCGCAAATTGTCCGAAATATAAATTGCACACAAAAACCCTTGCACACAACGGTCCCTCTATACCCGGGGCAAGAGTGAATACCTATAGGGAGTGGGTGGCAGATATGAGCTGGCTTGTTGGCACACGGGGCTACAACCGTTGTCGGAAACCACCAACTCAAGGTGATAACTCTCTTCTTTTGGTCTAAGGATGTCGCCACGGAGTTCCGTGCATGACCCGAGGACTGAGAGATTGAGAGGTCCCTATAATGGTGGCACCTTGGGGACCTTTGGCCTTGGTGAGAACAGTTTAGAACCACCTAAACCAAGCACGTTTCGCAGGAAAACCCCTGCTCGTGGTTAAATAAGCGTGGCTCTGCTCGTGGATGTATGAATTGTGTGTGCATTCGTTTGCTGCATTTGTATTGATGCATTAACATAGGGTAATCATGCAACAAACAAAATACCGAAAAACCCTAAAAATCATAAAAGTGATAAGATAAGCCAACTTTATCTCAGACAGTCTTCAGATTAAGCTAGCCTGGTTTCAGGTTCTTTGTAAGCTAAGTAGCCACGTTGACCGACAGAAGAGATAAAGGGTCATAAAAAAATATAAAAACAATTAAAGCAATAAAAATGCCTTTTATAATAAAAAGATTTTTCGACAAAGTCGTATCATTCATACCATATCATCCAATAAGTGGTAAAACTAAGAGAGAAAATAATTGCAGCATGCACATCATTTTAATAAACCTCCAAAAAATAGGTGTTAGGAGCATTTTTTGGGAAAATTACTGGGCCAAATCCCCCTAGGGAATTTGCGACCTTGTTCTTCACCCTTTTCTCTTTGTTTTGACATGCTGTGCGTCCAAAATCGGACAACCGAGTCAAAAGTTATTCCACTTTCAATATATGCTGTCATAAAAAATATTTTTGTAGTGCATGCATAAAGCACATTCATTCTAGGATGTATTAGATATCCTTAGACAATAGCAAAAGTACGCTAAGGTATGTTGGCAACCTTTGAAAAAAGGAAGTTAACACATTAAGATGGGTATGGTACCCTTAAAACATAGGCTTTCAAGAAGATACTGAAGCTATTGTCTAAGGCATATGGATCACTAAAGAAATAAAACGTCATCCCTAGTGGACCTTCCCCAAAAAGAAAGGAAAAAGCCAGCGTAATAAAAAGAGACTAAAAAGTAAAAAGGCTTACGCATTATCCCCATAAAAAAGCCAGATTTCAAAATCGCGATAAAAAAGAGATAAATCGTGGAAAAAGGCAAAATCAAATAAAAATCCTAACTTCCAGGAAATCAAATCCCTAAAGTGGGTCACCTCAGAAAAAGGGAAAATCAACGAAAAAAGAGGAATCAGAAATTCCATTCCCCCAACAGAACAAGAGTATCGGCAAAGCCATCTCATACCATCAACATCCAACAAGGAGTCAAAACTCCATCCCCTCAAGGGGCAAATCAAAATCTGATCCCCGGGAAGGCAACCAATTCCCCGGTGGATCAATCAAAAAGAAAGATCATCTCCAGTGAGCCTACGACAAAGGCAAATTCCAGACTCACATCCTTAGAAGAGTGATTTGCCTAGGCGTAGGCAAGATCTGGCGAGCGAGAGCCAATTTCCCCAGAAAGGGACATCAACCTATTCGGAGGCAAGCAAGTATAAAGTCTTCACCACTAATGAAGCATCCGCCTACTCAGAGGCACAGTAAAAAAAAAAAAAAAACTCCATTTCCCCAGAGGAATAAGAGCTTGAAGAAACCAGCTCTCATCAACACCAAACAAGGAGTCACAACTCCATTCCCCAAAGGGCGACCAAAATTAGATCCCCGGGAAGGAAACCAATTCCCCGGTGGATCAATCAAAAAGAAAGATCATCCCCAGTGAGCCTATTGAAAAGGCAAAACTTCAAACGCATATCCCCAGAAAGTTACTTGCCTATATCACCTAATATGGACATCCCTAGTGGAACGCATAGGCAAAACCTTGCAAGCAAAAAAGCAACATTAGCCTATTCAGAGGCAAAGAAGCGAAACCAAAAGTCTCCAAATGAAGCATCCGCCTACTCAGAGGCATTACCAGAAACTCAATGGAGTATTTGCCTACTCAGAGGCACCCTCAAAATCAACAAATTTCTCAATGGACATCTGCCTACTTAAGAGGCCTCACCAAGATCAACAAATCCCCAGAGGATTCATGCCTACCTAAGAGGCACCCATCAGAAATCCCCGACAACCGGCAAAGTCGGATGACAAATACCAAATGATCAAAAATAAAGAATCCCCAGCAAACAACAAGCTGGATGGCTATCAGGAAAAGCCAAAATCACCTAACCAACCAGCAAGAGTTGGGTGATCACCACAAGAAAAATCAAAAGTCAAAGAATCCCCGGCACAAACCGGATGACAATTCCCAGAAAAAGACAAACAAAAACAAAAGAAAACACATCTCAACAACGGCGCATGGTCAGAATCAGTAAGCCGCCACCACGGCCAAAGGATCAGCTATCGCGTCGAAGGAGCATCCGGAGGTCAAACACCAGATGGGGGTGTAAACTCATCAAGCCTTACAAAAGGGGGCTTACCGGGCGGGGGTTAGTACTCGTCAAACCGGACGAGGGGTTCGTACTCGTCAACCAAAGGATCAGCTACCGCGTCGAAGGAGCATCCAGAGGTCAAACATCAGATGGGGGTGTAAACTCATCAAGCCTTACAAAAGGGGGCTTACCAGGCGGGGGTTAGTAGTCGTCAAACCAGATGGGGGTTCGTACTCATCAGCCGAAGGGGTCAGCTACCGCGTCGAAGAAGCATCCCAGAAGCGCACAACACAACATCTCCCCAGAAGATCATCCGCCGCAATGACGGAGTATCTGAAGGGTAACCGGGCAAGAGGGTCAACTCCTTTACCCACCAGTCGATCACCTCGGCACAAGAGGCCAGCAATCGATTGGTCGGGTAAAGGGGGGGCAGCTGTAGACCCCAAATCTTGCCCGACCTCAGAATAAAGTCAGAAAGCATCCTATTCTGAAGACGGCTGAAGCTTAACAAGTCATTAGGAGAGGCTATTAGGTTCCCGTACCAAGATAAGAAGGTTTTTTGGCCCGAAAATAAAGTTTCTCGCCCTGAAGGGACCAGACCGCCGTCTGGAAGGACCAGACCGCCGTCTCGTCTCAGCGCCAGGTCGAGACCGCCGTCTCAGTTTTCCAGACGGCAGTCTCGTCGAGACGGCGGTCTGGATTTTCCAGACGGCGGTCTCGATTTCTGCCATGGACGAGACGGCGGTCTCGACTTTCCAGACGGCGGTCTCGACCCCTGTCAGACGAGACGGCGGTCTCGACCTGTCAGGCGCGAAAAACTATAAATAGGGGCTCTCCCCCCCTCATTTCCACACAGAATACACAGAGCTCTCCCTTCTCTCTAGAATTTCTCTCTCTAAGAATCCCTCCGAAGCATTTCCGGAGTTTCTGAGTGTCTTTAGGAGCATTTTTGAGCGTTCTAAATCTTCTCTAGGATCCCTCCGACGCATTTCCGGAGTTTTCTGAGAGTTTGTAGAGTGAAGGGTTGCCAAAACGCACCCTCTCTTTAAAGAAATATAAAAGCTTGCTTTGGAGGTGCATATTCTTCCTCTCTATTTATTTTACCGCCATTTAAATTACGCAATAGAAGCTAGGGTCATGTAGTCATAAATTTAAATACCGCATAATAAAAGGGTAAAAGCGCTATTTTCCAGTTTAATTATTTATTCAAATTAGCCAGCCCATCATAGGGAACCCGAAAGGGCGTTGTAAAGGAACTAACACTTCCTTTACACGTAACTAACTCCCTTACCCAACTCTGGTTCTAATGACCAAAGTTGGTTTTCGAAAACCAACGCCTTTTTAAACCCCTTTTCCGATGTTTATGGTAAAAATATCGGTGGCGACTCCATAGAACCCAACTAAATAAATCCCTGGGCTAGCCCGGTTATCAGACAACTCAGGGATACTTTTGAAAACCTCGCCCCTAGGTTAGCCCGGTTATCGGACAACCTAAAGGCGTTGTAACCACCAATAAAAAATGCAAAAATCGAAGAATAAAGAGTCGAAAGACCATCGCGTCGCTCCGACCGACCTTCTCTCTTTTAGAGATGACGGCGACAGTGTAGGCGACAAGCCGGTCACGGTTCAAGCCAAAGACGACATTCGAATCATCAAATCGTCTGCCCTACCTTGGAT